>BRDA01022340.1:0-13404 GCA_036984385.1 Crenuchus spilurus
GTATGTGCTAAGAGTTTGTGGGTATGGTTTACACTTGTGATCCTCTTCCTATAGAAGACTGAGATATATCATTAAAATGTCATCCATCTTGGTCACAAAGTTTTCCAGAACTTTAAAAAAACTTGATCTTGATTGATTCAGAGCTACAATGCCATCTGCTGGACAAATATTCTGTTCAGTTGTTTTAATTATCAAAATTACCAAGAGCTAAATTCCTCATCTAAGCATGCACCATGCAGAGACTACCAGCTGCAGTGTCCATCCAGTTGCTCAGAGGAGAGGACCATCATGGTCTCACTCATCCATCACCATGCTCGTTAGGCACTATTAATTGGCCAGTCATGTACCATGGAGCATTGTTTATTAATTAACATCCCCTGCCCATTACATCCCTTCAGCACTTATAAGACAAATTGTGAGCTATTAGCCAGCTAAACTCTGATATTAGTACATGCTGTTTTACCAGCAAATTCACCTAAACTCAAGTATGTGTGTAAGTCACAAAGGTTAAGGTCTCTAAGAAAAACAGTTTAATGCTTACCACAATGTTTTAGAGGGCATTTATGAGATGCTTAATAAGCATAATTAAAAACACCTTGAAAAGAAAACGTCTGTTCATGTAGCCTCATTAAAGCAAACTTTCTCATTAATCATCAAGAGTTTTAAGAATTGGCAACATTTGTAATGGATGGGTTGTCATAATGATTTATTGGTGCTGTTAAACCCTTGCTAGTCATCTGTGGCTAATGGAGCAGCTCCTGTGCAAAACACTGCACTTTCAGTTACCTTAAACTAGAGCCGGACTGATATGTCAGCCGGCTGATATCAACCAATATTGATAACCCACTGTTTAACCTGTATTGGCAATGATATTGGAAATGTCACAATTGTTACTATGTATATTTAAAATACAATACAGGTTAACTGGTCCGCTATGGTATGTTGATTGTTCTGTACTATTATCAAGAGTCGTCATTCAACCTCAGGCATTTTGGCCCCTGAAGAAGCACTGTTATGCTGTTGGGAGGCACTCAATGGAAAAGAGGTCCATTCTCATTACACCTTCACTATTTCAGCTCTAGAACATCTCACAGAGTTAGTAGTTTCTGAGATTCTATACCACCTTTCACTTTGTACCCTATTATCAAGACATTTTGGACATCAGGCAAATCACATCCTTTACCCATTTTGTACTCTGCTACAACTGACTGATGTCCTCACTTATTAATACAGCTTTATTACCTTAATTTTAAGATTGTGTTTTCCATAAACACTAATGATAGAAAGTGTGTCTTGCGAAAAAATGTTGTACAGATTGAAATGGTCAAATGATGACAACGTGAAACAATGGGACAGTTTTAACAGATACTTGCTGGAGTACATTGTTGAGCCTGGCACAGACACTGTAGACCTTGTATAACAACAATAGAGACTATATACAACTGTAATAACATGGTATTATCATTATTATTTCTGATCATTATCATTGCCTTCTTTTTTTCCATAAGCATATATGCTGGCCTGGAGATAAGAACACCTGTACATTGTATTATTTTAGTTAGCATTATTATTATTTTTCTTTTTTCTTTTTTTCTTTTTTTCTTTTTCTTTGTAAGTGAATGTATATTTGTGTTGTTTAAACTTTCTTGTTAAAAAAATCCAATAAAAATTGTTAATTAAAAAAAAAAAAAAAAAAAAAAAATTGTTAATTAAAAAAAAAAAAAAAAAAAAAAAGATTGTTTTTTCCAGTTGGATCTGAAACAAACCTAAATAGCTTTTCATTCAAAATTTCAGCTTGATGAAGGTCAAGTGGGATACACAAGCTGAATATTATTAAAGTCAAATGTCTCCTACTGGCAGACACTGTAATATATGGTAATGTACAAAACACATATCACATATAATTCAACCATCCATTAAGCTCAGTTGACCACACAGGAATGCAGACTAGAAACGGACAGGGAGGTTCTGGAGAGGAAACAGTGAAAAAGAACAATTAAATCATCAAATGAGTCAGTCCTTCTCTGAAACGGACATAGTCTCTCTTAAAATTGAGATAAAGCAAAGGATTAACACGCTTTGGCTGCAACTAGTGTCATCCATAATGACTATCAGTTTCCTCCACACTTTTTCTTAACTTAAGAAAATTCTGAATGAGAAAATGTCTTTAAAAAACAGGTTTAAACTTTCTTTCAGTCAGTGTAGCTAGAGATGCTGTAAATATCAATGTTATAATAGCCTTGGTTAGTAGATTTTTATAGTAATAAAAAAATGCTGAATATACAGCACCACTGTCAAGTTTATACTCTATGTAATCATCAGAGACATGCATTGATGGTCACTGCCACCTTATCAATAGTAGCTAAGCTAAGCCCAAACAGCACAAATCATATTAGTACAAATTAGTACTTATTTCAGATTGAAATTCCATTTAAATATATTTATAAATATTTAAATATGTTACATTGAACAAGCATTTATATTTACATTGTGTGATGAGATGTTCCTTCCTGAAGATATGTAATCAAGTATTCAAAGATGTAACATGTATGTATGAGGATGAGTCAAAAATGATCTACACTCTGCCAGTAGAATTATTTTAATGAGTTAAATTTTTAGAAAACACAAATATTTTGACAATCTCTCTTCTTGTCAATACACTTTGTCCATCTACCAATAAGCTTTTGTATTCCTTCATTAAAATATGTTTTTGGCTGAGCTGTGAGTCATGAATGCACCATTGTCACATCATCAAATGTGAATTTCAGTTCTCTTGTTGTCAATAGACACATGAGTCCTGGACTGAAGAAGTTAGTGGCATGGACTCCCGGGGCTGCCCGGTAGTTCCATCAGAGTGGAATGTAACCAGGCTGGTCATCAAGTACATATAGTGGAAGCAGCAAAATGAAACAATAAGAAAAATAATGATATGAAACTGAGTAAATGCCACAACCAGGGTGATTAAGAAGGTGTGGTGCACGAGCAGTTGACTTAATGTTCAGTAGGCACAGCTGTCAACCTTAAACAGCTGATTGCAGAGATTAGCCAATAGAAAGCCTGGAGACCGCCCTTAGCTGCAAACCACAAAACTACCAGAGCGGCTTCATTACACTTATGTCTACTTTCAGGGGACCCAGAAATTGTAAGCATCAATTTTCCAGCTGATGGTTGACTCTTGAGCTTTTTCTTGCTGAGTGATTGAGGATGTTTCCATTCCATACTCTATTTAATCTCAGGCTCGTAATGATGAATCCATGTCTCATCACCACTAATGATTCTTTTAAAGAAACTAACCTTCCTTAGAGTATTCCTCACTCCAAATTTTGTTTGCAGATTGTTTGCATCTATAACGAATCACTGCACACTGTTCTTCTTTCCTGCAAATCATAAGTGGCGCAGCCATTTTTTTAATTGGGCGGCAGTCATAACTCAACTGACTTAACACATACAAACCTGCACAGCAGTTACAATGATGACAGTTACCTAGTACAGAAAGTTTATAAGACATTGTGGCCAATAGAAGTTTTTAAAATTATTTTAATAATTTTTTCCCCTGCCAATATAGCAGGGACGTGCGGCACCTGCCTCCCCTGTCATCATGATAAGAAAAAAAATGATAACATAAAATTTATATTGATATTTGTCCACTGATCTTTATGACTAATTTCAAACTTTTTTATAGTCAAAATCGCTGAAATTGCATATTTCCTGTTCAAATACAAGGGTGAAACGCGAGGTGCAGCAGCAACGAGCCGAGCCTCACCTCTGAATGCGCAATCCATCACAAACTGGATTGATACATGCGACTGGCGCGTGCCTGTTGCCGTATCGCTGCATGTTGCCAATATAATGTTTGCATATACGTTTATATACCCTGATTTATACCCTGGCTGATGTCTTTAACCATTTACGTTTAATGTTTGTTAGTGACATATTTAGTTTTGCTGATGGGATATAAAACCACAGTGAAAAGGCACAGGGTGAGGCAGGGCAGTACTCTGCCGCACTGAAGGGGGGCGTACGTGAGCCAACGGGTGCTTGTTGCTGCTGTGCTTTTACGCAGAGGCGAGTGAGAGTCAAGTGCATGGAGGGTGCAGAGCAAATGCCACTTTCTCTCGCTGCTGTAATTGTAACTTTTTTCTTATCTTTACGTACCTTTAATACGTACCTTACGTGTGTGAGTGTGTGTGTGTGAAGAACACTGATGAGATACGAAATAACCAGTAGCCAATTGAATAAGCTACCCTTTTGGGTTTATATATTTGTAAGTCTGACTCTAAAGGAGTCAGTGCCTCACCAACCATGAACCTCACAGCACGTCACTGCAATATAGTAATAGCCAATTAACCCATCCCATTCACTAGGGGCTCCCCATCACTTTGCAATGTCCCTGACTATAGGGATGTAGGTGCAGGAATACCCTCATATATTGGATTTGTGTTTAATGCCAGAATTTGTGAGATACTCTTGAACTTATAAACTCTCTAAGAGGAAATGGTATTGACCTAAACGTGTGCGTCCAAATATCTGTCTGTCTGTCTGTCTGTCTATCACAGCTGATGTAGGTAATGCATTTATAAAGTTGTTGTTTTAAAGGAAATGAGTGGGGGTTCTGTTACGTCTTGTGCTGTACTGTAGATAATGGGTTTGTTTGTCTCCCATTACTCATGAAAGTATAATTCATCTCTCTAGATTCTGTCCAAGTGTCTATGAGTGGTGTTTGCTTTCCTTGTCCTCATACACCTCTTCTGGTTGTTATCTTGAAAGGTGTGCCTTTCAAGCCATTCTCTTTTAAGCACCTGTGCTGACTTGGCAAATAGCTCACTAAAATTGACAGGCCACAAATTCCCAGTGGTTAAAGTTTGAAAAATTCTTTAGCTTGCGTTTGACCACCCGTGGAAAACTTTCATACTGCTGACCAACAGAAAAATCAGCCACTTAATGTCTGAACTCTGTCAGTTTGTCAACTCAAAAGTCTCTCTCCCAACATCAGTACCGTAAGGCATCAATTCACACTGTCACCATGTTTGCTGTTGTCAGAAGCTTTTGACTCTGAACTGCCATCTAGTGCATGTATTTCTGAACATTCATGTCAACACAAAGGATGTATAGAAGTATGTGGATGGACAGTTATATGAGGGTGAATCAAAAACTTTAGTTGTATTAAAACTTCTTTTGACCACAATGTCTTTTCAACATTTTCATTTTTTTAATGCATGTCTGCACATCACTTCCCATATTATTGACACTTTCCAAAAATGTGGTTTTGAGGTGTGAATGCATCCTCACTATAGTTCTGATCACCTGCTTGGAAAGAAGCTAGAAGAATACAAAAATTCACTTCTAATGAAGAGGTGAAGACAGTGGGCTTTAAGGGCTTGCAGCTTTTAATGAGAATACAAAACTTGTTGATAGATGAGCAAAACATATTGAAAATTATGGAGATTATTTTAAAAAATAAGGTTTGTCTTCTCTGAAAACTGATAAATAAATCCAGGCAGAATGTGGATAATTTTTGGCTTACCGTCGTATTTTATTCATTGTTGTACATAAAGGGAGTGTAAATGAGCCATAAAACTGCTTGTTTGTAATTAACATCAATGGAAAATATATTTAAAATTTCTGTTCCCTAAAATGTAACCAGTTTCCATTTTCTATTATAATCAGGTTTATTTAAATGAATATAATCTCTGAAAACATCTGTAGACATAAACCACACAAAACAAAAATTAACACAAGCCATGTTTTTAGAGAACTGATTAATAAGCTCAGTTTAGTACATTATACAGCATTAATTAGATGCAATGTGGTAGAAGTAAATATTACCTTGTTTTGGTGGGCTTCTGCGCCCAGTCAAATACATTTCTTCATTATTGTTCCACCCACATAAAAGCAGACTTTGCCTTGAAATATTCTGACAGCTGCAATGTAGCCCTGGGCTTCCAAACCAGCAAAAAAAAAAAAAAGAGAAAAAATAGTCAGGGTATGCGAGTCTGAATGTGTTTCAGTCCTGGGCATGAGCTGCCCTATTTTCATGTCACACAGTTTGTATTTTTCCACAAAGGAAAGGTTACACGACAGAAAAAAAAGCAATTCAAAGGGTTTTTATCTGTGAAATGTTATGCTGTGAGGCAATAATGCTTAATGAGTCTGAAGAGTCTCTCTTTTCCTGTGTGCACGGCCTGCTGACTTAACCAACCACCAATCCTGCAGGAGCATTTGTCATTGACTGTCGGTAGACCTTTTTATTATTATTTTTCTACAAAGCCCCTTACTAAATCACAACTCTACAGACATTTTCACCAGTAATGCCAATTTATGATGCCTGACATGTCTTGACAGTGCTTTTGTTCAACATGAAACAACACAAGGCTCATTCGAAACTATTAATAATGCCTTTGACTTAAGATATATTCCTGGGGTCACTTTTAGAAAACTATACATCTGTTTCAGAACCACACTGTGTGTGCCAGATCACAACACCATCCTCAAATATTATTACTTCTGTTTCTGGTATTTTTGTTTTGCATAGATGCACAATCAGAAGAAATAAAGAGAACAAAGGCAACAACATGAATACAGTTTAAAAATACATTTGAGCAAACCCAAAAGTAGTTCAAAAATCATACCCAAATTCAAGAGTTGCAGGCTCATAACTGATAACTCAAAGTTAAGCTAAAATTCACTTTGTGCATGCGCTTGGAAATGAATTGAGCTGACAAGCCTTCGCATTGTCAGCAGAAAAAAAGTAAATAAACCTAAAATAGTACCACAGCTACCATCAGGCAATATCAACTGAATGATATAAATGGCTTACTCAGTTAAGAAATCAATGTAATTACCATAAAGGGAATTTAAAGGGTAGGCTACCATTCAGGACACAGGGAAGGCCTGTGAAGGCCTATAATAGTTTAATAAGAAGAATGTGGCTGGTATAAGAATATCCCACATCTCCCAGCCCAATACTGCATTTGAGAAAAGACCATTATCTCTTTGTACTTTAAGAGTTAAGGAATGTAGTAAAAAGTCAATGCTTGAGAGGATTCACTGCTGGATTTTGTACCAACAGATATGCCTAAACAAAGACATTTATAAATATACCAAATAAACAAAAAAATGTAAACAAAAGCAGTCCTTGAAAGTTTGTGAAACCTTTAGAATTTACTATACATATTTCTTCATAAATATGACCAAAAACATCATCAGATTTGTACCAAATGTCCTAAAATAGACAAAAAGAACCCAATTAAACAAATGACACAAAATATTATACTTTGACAATTATTTATTGAGGAAAATGACCCAATATGACACATTTGTGAGAGGCAAAAGTATGTAAACCTTTATTTCAGTAACTGATGTGATCCCCTTTTGCAGCAATAACTACAACTAAATGTTTCTTGTAACTGTTCTTTAACCATTCTTTGGTAGAATGACTTGTGTGCTTAGGGTCGTTGTCTTGCTGCATGTCCCACCTTCTCTTGAGATCCAGTTCATGGACAGATGTCCTTACATTTTCCTTTAGAATTCTCTGATATAATTCACAATTCATTGTTACATCAATGATGGCAAGCTGTCCTGGCCCAAATGCAACAAAACAGGCCCAAACCATGAAACTACCACCACCATGTTTCATAGATGAGATAAGGTTCTTATGCTGGAATGCAGTATTTTCCTTTCTCCAAACTTAATGATTTTCATTTCAACAAAAAGTTCCATCCACAAAACATTCTTCCAATAGTCTTCTGGTTTGTCCACATGATATTTAGCAAACAGATGAGTAGCAATATTCTTTTTGGAGAGCAGTGGCTTTCTCCTTACAACCCTGCCATGCACATCATTGTTGTTCAGTGTTCTCCTGATGGTGGACTCGTGAACATTAACATTAGCCAATGTGAAAGAGACCTTTAGTTGCTTAGAAGCTACCCTGGGGTCCTTTGTGACCTCGCTGACTATTACACACCTTGCTCTTGTTGGTTAATCACTCCTGGGGAGGGTAACAATGGTCTTGAATTTTTTCCATTTGTACACAATCTGTCTGACTGTAAATTGGTGGAGTCCAAACTCTTTAGATATGGTTTTATACAATTTTCCAGCCTGATGAGCATCAACAACTCTTTTTCCGACATCCTTGTGTGTTGTGAAGTGCAGACTTTGATGGATCACTGTTCTTTAAATAAAACAGGGTGCCCACTCACACCTGATTGTCATCCTATTGATTGAAAGCACATGACTTGAATTTCACCTTCAAAATAACTGCTAATCCTAGAGATACACATACTTTTCTCACTCACAGATATCTCATACTGGATCATTTTCCTCATTAAATAAAAGATGAAGTATAATATTTTTGGAGATGCACTTGTATAAGCTCTCCACATGGGATGCATTTACCAGTACAAACATATTATATAGGCCAGCATCTTTATAAATCCTAGTTGCTGTGTGGGAGTCTGTGCATACATCCCAGATGTTTTATAAATGAGGTTCCTGGTTCCCAAGATGAGCCATCCTGGTAATAATACTGTCAAGCTAGTATCACATTGTAGCATTATAACAAATGTATTATTATGCCATTATATATAGTATAGTGCTGCATGGAAATCACCTTGTATGTATGCTTTCCTGCATTGCTTCTTAACAGCTACGGTCAGCTCATATGACATCTAGTTATTGTACTGTGGGTATTAAGCATAGTCTTTTATTACAGTGTCAGCGACGATTCCTGTGGGATTTTCAGCTGAGATGAGATTCGGTTCAGTTTCCATTCATTTTCCATTCAACTGACAGAAAAATAAAAACCCCATCTCTGCTCAAAAATGGCTCCGTCTGTTTTATAATGAATCCAATGTTCTGCTGAAATTATGGCGGCGACTTGTTTTAGTACCTCCACATAAATCAACTGAAATCAGTGTGTGAAACCACCTTTCTAACTCTTCAAAACTGTTGTCGTTTTCTGGGATAAACAGCCCTGCAGCACCATTTAATGCTGTGCTCTGCAAAGCTAGTACCAAACTTCCAAAGAGCAACCAACCACTCATACCTAGGATTTTGTATTCGATATCAAAAATTGTAGCCATGTTCCAATCCTGATCACGGTCACTGAATTCTATCATTTGTTCACCAATCATAGATCATATTTTAAATTTAACCTAATACCTAAAAATAACCTAATACAAGGACATGGAGAATACTTTTTTTGGCTTTGGTGCCACAGTGAGCTCTGAAGACTGTCCTCTCCGTGCCTCTGATTTTACAGCACTGTTTTCTGTCACATATATCTCCATCTTTCCAGTTTAATCATCCTTGGTTGTTCTTCCTCACCCTCATTATTCACAGCTCTCATAAAATGTGGCAGAATTGTGTCTTTTGATAAAACTCTTAAATAGAAGACAAGGAAGAGCAAGCACTCTTCCACATGAAAATGGAATTGGGGATTTTTTTTTTTTTAATGAAAGAATTATAATGGATTCAGTGAGGTCGTCACCGTCTGCCCTGTCTGGAGCGGGCACAGGGGCAGTGCTCAGGATCAGAGGCCCTCAGTGTTAATTAGAGCCAGCCAGGTTTCCTGTCGCTGTCAGTGATGCACTAGTGAGACTGACAGGTGAGCTTCCACTCGTCAAACAGGTGCCAAGAGAAGACTCCACTTCTGAATTATTACTTATCTCCTGAATAAAATATCTCTGTATGCCACAAGTGCTCAGTTTGGAATACATAGTGGAATTGTAATGTGGGGTCGGTTATATGTTATTAGCTCCTCATGCTCTGGAAGTTCTTTTAGGATTACTAAAGTTTTATCTGTCTGTCATTTAAATTTGTTTGTTTAATGAAGTTATTGTATATTGTAGCATTCAGCAATAAAATCTAACACGTTGAGTGTACAGTACATGTCCATTTTGGTCTAATCTGCCTTTTTAATATTTAAATTTTATGCCAAAACACTTCCCATCTGTTGTTCTGGTGAAGGTTTTGATCACATCTTCAGCACAAAGACATCCAAGAATAATGTGAAAGGAGAGAACACAGAGAATCAGAGAATGTTTCATTTGATAACACATTTCTCTGACTTTTTTCCTAAATTGGGATTGTTTGATCCATAACCTGGATCATTTGGGACCTTTACATTTCACTCAAGCACTTCTAATCGGCCTCCTGTTTCACAGGATGTAGATGAAAGGGCCTTGCTCAGGAGCTTTTCTTGAGGATGATTGTTTGCCACCATCACTCAATGTGACCATCATAAAAGCGTATCCTTCATGAAATATGAATCTTCGTTCATCCTTTTGATCATAAATGTTCAAGGAGCCTAACCTCAGAAACATTTACTTTCTATGAGAACAGAACTGTGTAAGGGACAGAAGGTGTGCTGTCAGTCACTGCATCAAGAAAAAAAAAAAGAAAGAGATAAACTGTTCTGCATCTCAGCCACACTGAACTAAAAATAAATCGGACTGTGGCCCCATCCGTGATGCATGACTGCCTGGATTTCATGCTTCATTGGCGATTCATGTTGCACAATCTTCCACCTGAGGGACACAAAGGAAACGGATCAGGAACCAAGACCTCTCCACTGGGCGGACGCGTTCCAGGCCCCCAAGCCCTAGTCATCAGGCCTGTCAGCACCCAGCTCTGCCTCCAGGAGTGTCAGAGCTGTAGAAAGAGCAGCTGGCCACCATCCTTGCAGAAGGAAGGATGAAGATGCATCTTCAAATGTCATCTTCATGGCAGGTGCACACAATTAAAGAGGAAAATGTAAATTAAGATTTCAGAACAGCAACCAAAATGAATTGAGAGTCAAGCAGTTACATTACATATCCAATCGTCCTAATGCTTAATCCAGTGCAGGGTCATACTAAATTAATCTTTGGTCAGGCTTGTTATGTCTCCCTGCCCTTTCACTGGGCATCACACCAACACAACCACAGCCAGGACAGGGTTCCAATCTATCACTGGACACCTTCACACCAGGACAAGTTTACCTGACCTGTTTTTAAGCTGTAGGAGGAAACCAGAGAGCCCAGAGGAAACCCAACCAGACTACATGGAAAGTCCACCCAGATGGGGACTCAAACCCAAGACTCCAGCTCTGAGAGCTGAACAGGTTAACCACCAAGCCACTGTGTCAAAGATTGGGATGGTTTAACAAGGATCATATTTCAGCATATCAGCTTTGGGTCAGTCAAACTAAAAGCAAATTAAAAGACCCTCTGAACAAAACAGTGCTGTTGATTATAGGCCCTGTGTCCACTGCTGGTGGGTAATACCATGCAGATGAAGCTGGCAGTTTTTAAATCTTTGCTTAGAAATACAAAGTAGATCAAACAAATGACATCCTTCAGTCTGTCCAGTTATTGAGTGTTTCACAGGAACAATATCTGGAGAAATAATAGAAGTTTGCTACTAAAAAGCTGAAATTTGCTCGGGATAATGGCAGACAGCAGTTTTTATTAAGCAGTGACTGGGGGTCTCAGAAATAAGATGGAAATTGAGATTTGTCTGTTGAAGAATGGGTGGATAAATATAAGGAAATTATTAAAGAGAAATTTGTGCTTCAATAGACACAATTTTAGCACATTTCCAAAAGGGGCATTAAGGGCAGGTGTTCCACTGCTCTGCTTTTACTGTACTGAAAAAAAGTACCGGTATATCAGTAAGCTATGGTTTTTGAAAACATCTTACATTTAAGTCACTCTGCCAAGAATCACACAGTAATACATGTTCTGCCAGGAAAACTCAGAGTACATGAGTTCAAAATCTCCATGTATTCATTGATTTGTGATGAGATTTGCATTATGGCTTTCATAATAAAGTGCAATGAATTAATTGATGTGAACAATAACTGCAAAGATCATTTTTGAATTGGAGGAAGGAGGGAAACATTTTATCTTTGGCCTGTAATCAGTAGAGAACAGTGGGTGAGGTGGCTTGTTTTATGGATAGGTAGGGTTTGGCAATTGGTTGAGATGTCAGGTTAGAATGTGCCATCGCATTAAGTCTACCTGGCAGACCTTTTGCTAGGTTTACATTACTGCTTTGAGTAGTATGCCTTGACAAAACCTGAATTTAGACAAATTCAAAGTTGACAATGTTGTTCTAAGCCCTGTCAACACAGACAAACTGCTGTAAATGACCAAAAGTGCCTCATTTTGGAAAGTCTAATATTCAATATCTTGCAGTAGCCAAATTTATTCAACATGACTGCTTGTGATCATTTGTCATGACACTAGCAGAAAAAGCACACATATGAATATCAGCAGCAAGCCAGGAGAACATCAACCAAATTTAAAATGAACATTGAAATTGACACTGTATTTTAAGGCTTTTTTGTGATAATGTTGATCAGTATGGTTTACAGCACCTGGGAATCAGAAATCTCAAATTCTGAATTTCATTTTGAGTAAATTAAAGAAACAAAACTTCTGATGTATTAAAATTATTTCAGGGAAATTACAACTAAACATGGCTGCTGCTTGGAATGCAAAGAAACACCCTAAAAATAATGGACAGAGTAAACCCAGTATTTTCTCTAAGCACAGTTCTCTCCACTAATATTTGTCAGACACTGGGCTGGACAAGCATTTTTGTGGCAAATCTTGGAAAATTTCTGTTTTTGTTTTTTTGTTTGTTGTTATTTTCATACATACTGTATATATGCCCTCCATAATTATTGGCACCCTTAGTTAAAATGTGTTAAAAGCCTTAAAATAAATACATGTTTTATTGCAGAAGAATAATCTCACTCTGAAAAAGTTTAGAGAAAAATGTCCTTCAACTCAAATGAAAATAAATAAATAAAGAAAAAATCCTGACTAAGAAATAATTATTTCCAATAAAATGACATTTTCCACAATTATTGGCACCCTTAAAAATTTCTTGTAAATAAATGTATTTGAACCATGTATGTCCTTTCTACTGTAGTTTATAAAGTGAATCAAAGTATCTACAAACCTTTAATTAGTAATTCATCACTTCCTGTTTCCCTGGGGTATAAATATGGCATTACATATTTCTCTTACTCACTCTTAAACATGGGAAAGACAAGAGAAGACACTATTCAAGTAAGGCAGATGTGTGTTGACCTTCATAAATCAGGCAATGGCTACAAGAAAATAGCCACTCACCTGCAGATGCCCTTATCTACAGTCAGAGCAATCATCCAAACATTCAAAACATCTGGAACTGTGACAAACAAGCCTGGAAGAGGATGCAAGTGTATCTTGCCACCACGCACAGTGAAAAGGATGGTAAGAGAAGTAAAAAGTTCTCCAAAGCTCACTGTGAGAGTTGAATCAAATGGTAGCATCTTGGGGTTACGAGGTCTCCCAAACAACCATCAGGCACTATTTACATGCCAACAAGCTGTTTGGGAGGCATGCATGGAGAAAGCCTTTTCTGAGTTATACT
>BRDA01022341.1:0-49472 GCA_036984385.1 Crenuchus spilurus
TAAACCCCCTGTACGCAACACTGTACCCAATACCTTAAACCCCCTGTACGCAACACTGTACCCAATACCTTAAACCCCCTGTACGCAACACTGTACCCAATACCTTAAACCCCCTGTACGCAACACTGTAGCTAATACCTCAAACCCCCTGTACACAACACTGTAGCTAATACCTCAAACCCCCTGTACGCAACACTGTAGCTAATACCTCACACCCCCTGTACCCAACACTGTAGCTAATACCTCACACCCCCTGTACGCAACACTGTAGCTAATACCTCACACCCCTTGTACGCAACACTGTAGCTAATACCTCACACCCTCTGTACGCAACACTGTAGCTAATACCTCACACCCTCTGTACGCAACACTGTAGCTAATACCTCACACCCTCTGTACGCAACACTGTAGTTAATACCTCACACCCCCTGTACCCAACACTGTAGCTAATACCTCACACCCCCTGTACCCAACACTGTAGCTAATACCTCACACCCTCTGTACGCAACACTGTAGTTAATACCTCACACCCCCTGTACCCAACACTGTAGCTAATACCTCACACCCTCTGTACGCAACACTGTAGCTAATACCTCACACCCCCTGTATACAACACTGTACCCAATACCTCACACCCCCTGTATACACCACTGTACCCAATACCTCACACCCCCTGTATACAACACTGTACCCATTAACTCACACATCTGTAAACTGTAGCTTATACCTCACACCTCTGAACACAACACTGCACCAAATACCTCACACCCTCTCTACCCAGTACTGAGATATTTAAACATGGAAAGGAGCTTATCACAGTTGCTTACCATGTTGAGGTACTTTACTCTGTACTTTTTCTACTGTGCAATCGATTGCTCTGTAATTTGTTTTCCTTGCTGGTGCGAGTGTGTTTGCCTGTTTCCTTTTCAGCAGGCCTGTGCGAGCGTCTGCATGTGTCTCTGTCAATAGAAAAACAGGTCATCTAATCGAATCTACACATTACAGAGAAAAGCTCTACATAATTAGCCTTTGTCTCTTTTTCCTCCCAGCTGCTCTCGCCATTGCTCAGTGTCCTCCAGGCTGATTTATATCATGTCTCCATCATTGGATCACATGACCTGGATCAATACCTCGAAACCGTCTCTCTTCTCCTCGGTGACAGGAGCGGTCATGAAAGCCGCCGGACAGAGGTGTTTCCTTTTACAGGTCACCTGGAGGGTATGGTGACGAGGCCTTGAAAAATTGCCTCCGTTAGCTACACCCGGGTGCGTGAATTCCGTCACGGTCACCGAGAACGAGACAAGAGCAGCTTTGACGTGTTTGTGTGAGAGAGAGAGAGAGAGAGAGAGAGAGACTGAGAGACTCCATGGATGGATGCATATGCCTCTACCGTACTTAGCTTCCACAGCTACTTACAAAGACATCACGTTACACAGAGGAGTAGGCAGAGCTATGCTGTTGCCCATGTTTGTATAGTTAACAGTATGTCATACATAAGTAAGTCTGGTCATTATTTGGCAAGCCAGAGCAAACCAGCTAAACTAGCTCAATTCAGTGAGCTACAGACTGTTAAAAGATATGAAGAACGGCTTTAAAAGTGGCTTTATAACATCGATCCTGTCAAGATCTTGTATACCTTGAGCTGTAACAAGATATCCTCAATATGGGTTACATTTGAGTGCTGAAGTAATAGCTGAGTTTTTGAATTGCTGTCAGATGGAGTTAAGATTAAGATTAAGATTAAAATGAATCAATTTGCCAATGTGATTTTCATACAACGGAGTTTGACCCCCGCATTTAGCCCATTCGTGCAGTGAAAAACACACACACTAGTGAACACACTAGGCTGTGAGATTTTGTGCCCGAAGTGGTGGAAAGCCCTTATCCACCGGTGCCCAGGGAGCAGTTAGGGGGTTAGGTGCCTTCAGTCATGTCCTGTCTGGGGATCGAACCGGCGACCTTCTGGTCACAAGACCAGATCATTACCACTAGGCCATGGCTGCCCCAAACTGGTAGTTGTGAAATTCAAACTTTCCTTCCTTGTTAGGCCCTCTGGAGTCAGCACTCCTGCTGTGTGGATATTAATGAAATTCTGCAAAAACACTTGTATAACTCTGCGAGATTTTTTCCTAGAAACAAACAAAATATTTGTTAAATTGTCTACTTTCCAAATATATATAGCTTGAATCTAAACATATTTTTAAATATATGTGAGAGGAGCTTAAATAAGCAAAGAGTACATTTTTCACCACGAGTCGGAGAGCTACACTTTTTTTCCCACCAACTCATCTGTCATTCATATGATAACATGGTAATTCTGGACATTCTGTTGAAGGATTAGCTTCCCAGAAATATATGAGAACCCCCATTTTGTCTTTATAAAAAAAGGTCTTACATGAACAAAGAGCTCTCAACTGATGAATATTCAGTGTAGGGTTAGGGGCTGAGTGAAAACAGAGTGTCACCTCACATTTGTTAAGCTTTAGAAATAAAACCTATAATGACCAGTGTGTAGCCAACACCTCTGTTTATTCAGTTCTGAGCTCAAAAGTCTTGGCTAGAAATGTTTAGAGTGTTTTTAAACAATATATCAGCACATCTGAAAACAGGTTTTTGGACAGTCTAAGTTTAGAGCTGATTTAATCAAAATATAGATTTATGACACTCTTACTGTTTTGACACTGTTGTTGCTGAGTTTTTGCTGAACAAAAGCCTGTGTAACAGTTTGGAAAACAATAATTTTAGATGTGTGTAATTTGTAAAAAAGTCAGGGCATGTCGGATTACATCAGAGTGTCTTAAACACCCTCAGACTCCAGAAAAAACAAGTAAATTTGATGTTTTCGCTGATGTTCCATAGCTTTTTCCAGTTGCCTAAACCATATAATAAGAACGAATGGCCTTTTTTCTTTCTCCTTGTTAGAAGAAGTGTGTTGTGTTCATGCTATGGATGCACGTCTGGTTTTAACAACATCAGGCTGTACACACGCTCTGCTTCTGTGCTTCAGAGTTTGAGTTGGCTAATAAGCGCTGGCTGTCTCCTTGCTTTGGAGGATCTGACAGAGTTTGAGAAGACTAATAGCTCAGCTGCCTTTTCTTCAGTCACCACGTCAGTAGCAAACAAGGAAGAGGAGGGACTGAGTGCTGGAAGTGGAAATGATGAGTGCTGGTACACTGTTGCTCCTTTGTAGCCAGACTAACTTTGTCAGAGTGGTGAAGTTCCTTTCATTTCAGACTCGCTGCTAACAGCAAGAAACAGGACAGAACAAGACTTGGTGAACTCTAGGAAACAGCAGCAGCCGTTTGATTTTGCTGTGTTTACATCAACGGTCACTTCAGAGTAGATGTTGTAAAAGTTGTGGTTGCAGAGTATTTACCTACAAAATGCTCAACTCTTCACATTTTGAGATCAAAATGAGTCACCTAGTAGACTTGTGCATGTCTGAGGAGATTTTTTTTATCCCCTTCCCACTGTAGTAGTATCCAATTAGCCCACCCCCTCCGTTAGGACTCTTCCCATCACTTTTGCACTGTTCCTGACTCTAGGAGGGTGAAGACGAGCACAAGCCTCTTCCGCTGTATGTGATGCAGCCACCGCCTCTTTTTGAACTACCGCTGATACACCGTCACTGGGGAGCCAAACGCGCTCGGAGGAAAGCGCAGGATTCCCAGCTCTGCATGGACCAATCAGTAGACGCCTGAGCCAGCAGACATTGCAATGTGTGAGTGATAGAGAGAGAGAGAGAGAGAGCTCCATCTACCCGCCCAGAGAGAGCACTGCCAATTTTTGCTCTCTTAGGCCCCGGCTGTTGATGGCAAACATCATGACCGGGATTCAAGCTCGCGATTCTCTGGTCATAGTGTCAGCGTCTTAGCCTGCTACGCCACTCAGGGCCCCAGTCTGAAGAGAAATGTTAAGTTGGGGGCATTGGTCGGATGCAAAAACCCACCCCTGCTCTTCCATGAATGTTGGTAGAATGATAGTAGCCAAAATCTCTAGCAGCCCAAAATGATTAATAACTAATAGCGGATTTATTTACGCTTGAATCGTTTTTAAAGTAAAAGTTTGGTGGACTCCAGGCTAACATTTGCTGCTGAAGACTCAATGCTCCCCATCCATAAATTGTCCATCAGTGGTCATATACGGTGGACAGTAGTGGCCTAGTGGTTAAGGATCTGGTCTGGTGACCTTAAGGTTGCTGGTTCGATCCCTGGGCAGATCATGACTGAAGTGCCCTTAAGCAAGGTACCTAACCCCCAATTGTAAGTTGCTTTGTATAAAATTTAGCTTTTTTTTTTATTTGTAATATTTTAAAATAAAATTTTTTTTTATTTGTAAAATATATTTAGCTACACACTGCTAAATGTCTCAAATGTAAATTTGGTGTTTCATCAAATGCTTCCAGTTCATTGATATAGAACAGCTGAAGAAGCATATTTTAATCAAATATACTTCATATGCATCTTATTATACATAATTAATATACACCTGTCAGCCAATCAGAAAAGAGGTCAACACTTCTTCAGCATATAATCTAGTAATGAAGAACAGTGTTGTGAAAGTTCCTCTTTAGCCATTTAACTGTAGTCCAAGAGCTGAGATGTGAGTGTGTTCATCACAAAAACCTGCTGTTTGATGGTTTACACTGTGGTCAGAAGATGTGCACCATACCATAGATCAGGGGTGTTGAAGTCCAGTGCTGGAGGGCTGGATTCCTGCAGAGGTTGGTGGTCTTCCTGATCAAACACACCTGATTCAACTCAGCCGTGTCGGAGCAAACTGTTCTGGACACCGGCTCTCCAGGACTGGACCCCTGCCATATTTTGTAAGCATTTCTACATCAGTCTCCTCTACACTAGATTTTATAAATATTTGTATTTATGTGATATTTATGTACGATATTGGCTCATTCAACATAAAAGTTGACTGTGCCCTATAAATTCTAGCTTCTACCTCCTGTAATTAAATTTTTGTACCAGCTCCCACTCCTTCTCCCCCATACTTCATCTCCTTTCATCAAGGAGGCTCTGGCTCACTAGCTCAAAGCAAAAATCAGACAGATCTCCTCCTCATGTTCTCAGAGTTCTCTCCCATCTTTTTAACCAACAAGTAAAATAGTATGTTAACCCTCTTGAGTCTGAGGGGTTTTAGACACTCTATTAGACACTGATTTAGTCTGATATACCCTGACATTTTACAAATTACACACATCTAAAATGACTGTTTTCCAAAGTGTTACACAGGCTTTTGTTCAGTACAAACTCAGCAACAACAGTGTCAAAACAGTAAGAGTGTCATAAATCTATAGTTTGATTAAATCTGCTCTAAACTTAGACTTTCCAAAAACCTGTTTTCAGATGTGCTGATATATTGTGAAAATATTCTAAACATTTCTAGCCAAGACTTTTGAGCTCAGAACTGAATAAACAGAAGTGTTGGCTACACACTGCTCATTACAGTTTTTAGACATTGTATGTGGTTTTGTTTCTAAAGCTTAACAAATGTGAGGTGACGTGTTTTACTCATTCAGTGGTTCCTACATTGAATATTTGAGATATGTGTAAACACTCAGGTGAGAGCTCTTTTGTTTGATGCTGGTCTTCATAAGTTCCACGGCCGCTAATCCACCAATAAATGTCCGGAATTACCATGTCGTTATCGTATGAATGACACATCGTCTGAGGGGGCAGAAAATAAAGCACAGCGCTCTGACTCATTCTGAAAAATGTCTCTGCTTATATCTAAAAATATTTTGATTCAGCCTATACATATTTGAAAAGTAAACCTTTAAGGTTAACGAGGTATGTTTAGCTTTGTTTCTAAGATAAAATCTTGCAGTTATATAAGTGTTTCTGCATATTTTTTGTTTTGTCCTGGCCAGGAACACCGAGTCCAGAGAGTTAAAATATTTTTAAATGAATATATTCCATTTTTTGGGTTTCTTGCTATGGGAACATGTCTATGTCAGTCCTAACTTAATCCAAACCAAACTGATATTTTGTTTTTCAAAATTAAAGAAGGAATGCATACTTTATTGAGTGTTAGTAGAATTAATTACAATTGATTAACATTCACAATCATTTAAATCAAGTTATGGTGCACTGGGCTTATTTAATTGATGCATTGTTGTATCATAGTGTCCCCTGACTGCAGAGCAATGATGATGCTAACGAATGGTTTTAACGGTGATGATAGGTCATTGATGTTAATGATTCCACCTCTCTTTGCTCACCTTCATCACCCCCTCCCCAGCACAAACACTGATTCCCTGGCAGTAAGTGTCCGCATACTTAATCACCACCCACTATTGATTCCACACCCAACGCCTGGGCACCGTAGAGAAAAGCCGTTAACCCATGCTGTCCAATGAGTGGACGTTTTGATTTATCAAACCCTGCATTAACATTTGGGGCCCATAGCAAATGTACATTGAAAAGCCTGCATTATGTTCCTCATTGATTTTTTTGTTGCCTCTGTCGCTTCGTTTACTTCCTTTTTTTTTTTTTTTTAGCACCGGTTGGAGTTCATCACAAGTAATTTCAGAGGTCATTCATATCAGCCTGCTATTTTCTGCCATGCTGCAAATTGATTGGCGGAAAAAAAATCTCATTATGGGGATTCCTTTGTGCCTGTGTGCGTTTTAGAGAGAAGGGCAGAAATAAATGAGGTCCGGAGAAGTTTGACCTTTCTGGGCACCCTTGTTCAACGTCAGTCAAGACTCAGCTCTGGCTGCCTGCCACCAAACACACCCACCCACACATACACACACACACACACACACACACACACACACACAGCCCCAAAGCAAGAACTGTCACAGTTTCCATGTGACCCGTCAAAACTCAAGCACATGCCTAAGGATGGACGATACGGCAAAAATATCACAATACTTGACATTGTTATAATACTGTACTGTATGTAAGCCTTTCTAAAGTGCCTGATGATGACCGAAGCAATTGATAACTGAAGCAATATTTCACATAAAAAAATCATATAAATCCAATTAATCCATTCCAGACACTCCAAAATATTAACACAAATACATTTTTATATAAAATAACTATAGTTTGTTTGATTTGAGTGTTATCAGCAAGAAACAAAACCAGAATGAACAATGAACATGTGGCTAAGGGATGAAGGCATGGGTGGATGCTTTGTTTTCATGAAATTAGCAGCAAGTCATGTGGGCATGCTGATGAAAACTGGGTGGATGAATGATAACTGGGACAAAATCTCCCAACAGTAACCGAAATGTACGATAACCAGGGCAAACAGTAACTGAGGTTTCACTTTTTATTTAGTTTTTCTGATATTTGCAAGCAAGCTAAAGCAGCCCACCATCAAAAAGTTAGTAAACAAGAAGGACATTTGGGGGGATAAACCAGTATGCTTAACTGTCTATATATTGTCCTGTGGTGTCCGATACCAAGACGTTGGCAGCAAATCCTTCAAGTTGTGAGGTGGACCTACAATAGACTTAAGATCTGGGAATTTGAGACCATTGCTGATTGAGAGCACCTTCTAAACTTTGCTATATTAGAGACACTTCAATCCAGCTATCTGGTTGTAAGGATCTGAGATAGGGAAGTCCCTCAGGTCTTGGAGCTTCCCATTTTTCTCACATTCACCTTCGAGAACCATCTGTTCTTTTTCCGCCTAATATAGCCCAGACCTTGACTTGTTATATTGATAACATTGTTATATATTGCCCACTCCAACACAAACTCTTGGACCACTCCATCGGTCTATGACACAGGGTGATTCACTTTGTCAGTTGATGGCGTCCTGTTTGACACCCTGTTTGAGAAATTTCATTACCTTGTTTTTCTGCAGTCAAGGTACATGCCATACCCCATCTTTGAAGCGTTTGGTAGAGGAATGGAGCGTGAAATAACTGAAGAAGTGATGGATCTTCACCTCTTCACTGACTCCAGCTTACCAGGCAGCTCATATGTTTGCACGACACAGGATGGCTCATATAGAGAATAGTCAAGGATAGTGGGGCAGTTATGGTGGACGGAGGCTGGGTGTGGGCTATGAATCATATGAACTGAGTTTAATTACTTTTCCATTCAGTCAGAGCAGAGTCAGATTTTGCGTAATGCCAATGCTATGCTAGTGAGCTGGTCTGTTATTGTAGCTAATTGAATCAGGCTATGCTGGAAATAAAAAAATAACATGCTAACATTAGCTTCATAGATGATAAAGTATACTGGATCTATGTTAATGGTCTCACAAATGTGAATGATACATGCTATAGTTAAAGTTCAATAGGTTTTATTGTCAATATACATTGAATTGATATTTAGTCTGGGAGTCAGATTGTTTGTGTTAACCCCCTGGAATCTGAGAGTATTTCAGACACTCTTTTTTTTTTCAAAGTGTTACACATAAATCTATATTTTGATTAAATCTGCTCTAAACTTAGACTTTCCAAAAACCTATTTTCAGATGTGCTGATATATTATAATAAAACACACACTAAAAATTTCTAGCCAAGACTTCTGAGCTCAGAACTGACTAAACAGAGGTGTTGGCTACACACTGGTCATTACAGTTTTTAGAAATTGTATGTGGTTTTATTTCTAAAGCTTAACAAATGTGAGTTGACATGTTTCACTCATTCAGTGCTTCTTAGATTTAATATTTGAGAGGTGTGAACACTCAGGTAGTCCACCAGTGGAATCTCCAGAATTAATGTCGTTATCATATGAATGACCAATCGCATCATTTGGCGGGAGAAAATGTGCAGCTGTCTATTTCGCTTTGAAAAATGTCCTTATTTAAGCTCCTCTAACAAATATCTAAATTATATTTTGATTCAAGCTGTATATTTTTGAAAAGTAGACCCTTTTAAGGTTTCCGGGTTATGTTGAGTTTTGTTTCTAGGATAAAATCTCGCAGAGTTAAGTGTTTTTGTAGAATTTCACAGAATCCAGAGGGTTAAGGGGTCTGACAGCCTGAGGGATTAAACTGTTGGACAGTCTAGCAGTGAGGGTCTGAATGCTGTGGTATCTTCTACCAGAAGGCAGCAGGGTGAAGAGACCATGTGATGGGTCCTCCATAGGGGTGGAGGAAAAAATCGCTTTGAGCTCGAATCGCGTTTCTCACATTGAACGATTCAGAATTGATTCTCGTTTTCAAAAAATCTATTTTTTTTTTGCGGGTGCAGATGTGCCTTGTCAGCCACCGTAGTGCTAGGCAAAACAAGGAAGCAGCGTGGGCTATGTACAGGCATGCAAGCCAAGCTTTGGTCTTTGAGAGCAACCATTTGGAAACACTTTGGATTTCACCGTCAACCCAGCCCGGGTAAGAAATGGCTTGACGCGAGTCATGCGATTTGCAGAGATTGCAACGATAAAGTATTTCGTTTGAATTTGAAAGAATCTGAAAAAAATCAATTTGTGACCCCAAGAATTGATTCTGGATTGATTAGTTCGATTCCCAAAGATTCACAGCCCTAGTCCTCCATAATGCTGAAAACCTTCCAGATGCAGTGCTTGTTGTAAATGTCTGTGAGAGATGGGAGAGAGACCCCAATGATCTTCTCAGCCATCCTCACTATGCTGGAGAGCCTTGCTGTCAGAAGCAGTGCAATTCCCAAACCAGACAGTAATGCAGGTTCTCAGGATGCTCTCTATGGTTACTCTGGAGAAGGTGGTGAGGATGGGAGGTGGCAGATAAGCTTTAGAGAGGGAGGTGGCAGTCTCTCGCTGTAGAGACTCTGTTGGACTTTCTTACTTATGGAGCTGGTGTTGAGCAGGTGAGGTACATGCTATACTATACTGGATCTATGCTAACGTTGAAATTTCTTGGATCTATGGATGTCACCAGTGTGACCAGTACATGATTACTTTTACTAGCAAATGAGTGGTGGCCTGATTCTGCTTTGTAACAACAGCAATGAGTGCAGCACTAATGTTCACATGTGGCCTAGAGTTTAAATGCCATGACAAACCTTATACAATAAACTGCTCTTTGTCATGACTGAACTGTAAGTGCTGTAATTGTGACCAGTCATACGCATGCAGTGAAATGACAAACAAACTGATCAATTTTATCATTTGCTGTGGTTCAGTCAAGTTGCCAAGTTCACAACAGTTGATATGAAGGGCACTTTTTAGCTATTAATGGTGAAATCTTTTCAGCTATCTGTGATCAGGAGGTTGAAGGTCTCTTTGGGAACAAAAATCTTTGTAACAATTTGATGGGTGTGTGTGTTTCCATTACTTCCACATGTTGTATGGCTCATCTATCATATGGCCTTTTGGCCTGACTGAGAACACCCCAGAGAAATTACCACACACACACACACACACACACACACACACACACACACACACACACACAATATCCTAACACAGATCTCATTTTACGTCTCCTGTAAACTTATTTTCTGCAAAGCTGCATTGACACACGCAGGTGCAAGAAGTGCTGTACAAATAAATGTTGATTGATTGATCTTTAATAGAGCGAGAGAAACTTTTGTAATATGCCATTCACAGTACAAAACACACCAGTTTCATGTTAGGGATCTGGTCTTGTGACCGGTTAGTTCCCGGGGCAGGATATGAATGAAGTGCGCTTGAGCAAGGCACCTAACCCCCAACTGCTCTCCGGGCACCGTGCATATGGCTGCCCACCACGTGTGTGTGTGTGTGTGTGTGTGTGCATGTTGCAGAGGTCAAATTTCCGCACTGTAGGACTAATAAGGAATTGTAAAATAAAATACAAATATCTATATACATTTGAGTCTTGTTTTAGAGAGACAAGTTTATTAACTTTGGTAATCCTTAAGAAACTCCAGGTTTATTGGATAGGAGACCTACATATTTCAGCTTCTTTGACAATGCTTAGACATTTCCAGCTATAACAGCATTTGGAAAAACTAAAGTATTATTAATAAAGGAAATCATCTAAAGTAAACCATTCACAGCAGCACGGAGAATTCCTTGTGTAGAACTTCACTACATCCCTGTGTAGATCTTAGTAGAGCTACTTAGCTACTCAGATGTAACTTAATGCCTCATAACTGACATTGCAGCAGTCATAATGACCCCATGTTTTTAACTGGATAGTTCAGTCACCCAGACTGAACCCCACTCAGCTTGCATTTCGCTTACTGAAGACAAAAACCCCCCAAAATAAGCAGAAACTGAAAAGACCTGGCAGAGCATTGCCAGGGAGCCCTGTGGTGAGGACTGTGGTTTGCAGACTTGAGCAGGATATAGTAACCAACCATATAAACTTGGAAAAATACTTTTATTATTAAGTTACATTTCAAAATATTAACAAAAAATTGTGTATATAGAATATCTATAGTTTTACATACAGAAAATTCACGGGACCATAACCAAACTTATGATTGGAACACAGTGCAGAGCAGACAGATGCTAAAGATATTCATAAAAGAAATTAAAAAGCACCCAAACAAAAGAGCTACTAGAAGTGCTGCATGACAACCTAAAGTGCCGGCACGCAGCAATACTGCCTAAAAATGGGTGCAAAAAACAGAGGCCAAAACCTCAAGAACGGGGGTGCAAAACAAAGGCTGCCGGCTGGACCAAACCGGCACGCTCTAAAACTGAGCAAATGCAAAAGAGTAATGAAATGGATAAATGAGCATTTAACATCACTCGTACCTTTACTGAAGACTCTTCTTGGCCTATGGAAATTAGTCCAGAGAGGTCTGTTTCTGGCGCAAAAAACAAGCATAAAAAACAAGGGAAATGTTTTGGATGAACGTGTGTGATGATGCTCACTCAATGACAAACAATGCCAGATTGAACTCCAAACGTGTGGGTGGATGCCTTGTTTTCATGAAAATAGCGGCGAGTCATGTGGGCACACCGATGAAAACCGGGCAGATGAATGATAACTGGGACAAAATTGTTTGCTGAAAAAAGTCACCACATTGTACAATAACCAGGGCAAATGATACCCGAGGTTCCACTGTAATGGGATAACATGAAATATAAACAGATATTTATAAGAGAAAACTTTACAATAACAATGACATTGTGCACAAGTCATAATGCATTATATCAATTTCTATTTACAAGCATAAGTAGGCATTGAAAGTTTACAATCTGGAATTTGGAAGAAATGATCTGGCTTCCTTTGATGAGCTATGAGTGAGAAGTAATTAATATTTCAAAATATTAATTAATATCCCCTGTGGTATATTTCAGTGCAGTATTGTATTTTCACTTTCAGAAATGACCCAGAGCTAATGAAATAAGACCCTGGGCTATTGCCCCATAGGCATGGCCTTAAACACTCCCTTTCTTTAGGCTTTTCATCTCTTATCTTTGTAGCCCATATGTGCTAAAATGTTAACTTAATCTCACCATCATGCTCGCTGTCTTAGCAAATTTTAAATTCTGCTTTTTTACTCCAACCATGTAAGCTACATTGAATGTTTTCCCTCTAAATATTGCAAGTCAACATTTGGTTTTTTTAAAGCAGTTTTCTTTATAAAAGAGAAGAGGAAGTTAGGAGACATTGCATCCCTTCTCTGCCTTTAAATTCAGAGATAGTAGGAGAAAGTGCTCTGACAAAGACCAACTGCCCAAAGCAATACATTGGGTATACATGCTCTTATCAGAATATGGTTTATGGTTTCATTCCTGGTTTGGAATATGTGGTCATATTCCACACCAGTTACACCAGTCAGTTGTAGCAGAGGTTGTCATGGGAAAAGGATGTGGTATGACTGATGACCAAAATGACATGATGGTAGGATGCTGGGCAAAACATGGTAGCATGTTGGAAACCACTAACTTATCAACTTATTGTATGACTGCCTTCTAATGACATAACGGTGGTACCCCACAAACCATGGATGAATTATACAGAGCAATCAGCGTGCCACATTGGACCCGGTAGCCTCTATAACGAACATAGGAATAAAGTGTCAGGGTTCACCACTTGGTGAACATTCTGACTCAAGGGTTGTTATTCCCATTATTAAATAGGTGGTCATAATATTCTAATATGACTATGTACTTTGCATGAAGTTTAAATCTGCTCAATAATTGGCTATTTTCAATGTGACAGGCCATGTTTATTTAAAATCTACTGTGTTTTGGTAGAGACAATGCAGTGGCCCCATTCAATGGCATAAAGTTGAAATGTACATTTGTATAAAGTGAACTTGCTAAATTCAGTGTTGTGACTGCATTCATTAGACTCAACTTGTTTGCCAATGGAAATTAAATTTACCTCATTTACCCCATCTGTGCAGTAAAAAACACCAGTGAACACACTAAGCTGTGAGAACATGTGCCCGAAGCAGTGGGCAGCCCTATTCACGGTGCCCGGTGAGCAGTTGGGGGTTAGGTGCCTTGCTCAATCTCTCTCTCTCTCTTTGACAGTAGATAGATAATCAGGGACGCAGTCATAGCCTGTGTGCATGTGTTTTGGCCAGCAATTTATGTTACAACCTTGAGCTGGATGAAGGATGAGAATTTGGGGAGTGTACCTCCCACCACACACACACCTATATTTGTCATGCAGCCAGTGAGTTATTCAGTGAGACCTGGACCAGGCACAGTGGTTAGTTGAGAGGTGGAGGAAAATATCAGGTATTCAAGATGCTTCACTTGCTAAGATGTCACTGATCTCCAATCTCTCAGTGACCGTCACTTTTCCACTCTAGATTTGTATGGCTTTGTGTATTATATACCTCTCTCTTTCTCTGTTGCCTCTCTCTGTTCATTGTATCAATGATCTTTGAGACGATTGTGTGACCAATCAAATTGATTGATTTTCTGTGACGTCACAAGATACACAGTTACACAGTCCAGACTTCCACTGACATTGAGGCTGTTTCAGTCTCAGTTGACCTTCCTGAAGGGAAGCGCCTATACTCTTGTAGTCCTAGATGTTCTTCTAATCCGTCATATGACTGTAGACATATTGGGTTTCCTCCACCCTCTTTGTTCCTGAGGTGAAACCTTCACTTATCGGAATCAGTCTGGATCCTATTGCTGTGTTGTACTTCCTTCAGCTTGGGAATAACTTCAAAAGACTTCCTTCCTGTGTGTGAATCGATAGCAGGCTTAGAACTATCGGTTTTCTTCTACTTTCACAGAGCGGAGAAGAATCTCCCAGGCACCATCAGTTACCCAACAGAAACAAACCACTTTCCTCTTCTCTCTTTGCATTGTTCTGGCTTCTATACGTCATTTCAGGCATGTTTTAGATGCCATTTTCATGAAGCTAATTCTTTTCTACGCATTAGGCATGACTTTTCTAAATCACCAGAGGGATCAGGCACTTGTATCCTCTCTAACTCCGAGGCAGGCCGTCATTGGCTTAGCTGAGGAGCTGTAATCTTTTTGTCTTTGCGGCATATGTCCCCTTATTTTAATAATCCTCCATTTGCTTAAACAGTAAAGGTCATGGATCGGGATGAGAGATAAGTCCTCTAATCCATAGCCAATGCAGACTGGATTGTCCAAAGAAATAGAGCAAAAATCAGACCGTCAAGAACTCAAAAAAACATGTTTTCACAGTAGAAGCCAAGGTGACTTGAGTTGAAATAGAATTCTGAAGATGTCAGACTATTCATGAAGCCCATTAGGGCTGCGATGGTATGGATAATAGGTTAAGCAGTTATCAGAACTAAAATATGTCATTTTATGTTCATTAGAACTGTTGGAATCATGTCATATGTGCCTATTTCTCAATTCAAATGCTATTCGGCCATTGGCTGGTAGAAATGTGGGCTACCTATTGAGTAAACCAATCCACTTCCAAATATGTTATTGGTCTCTTTGCTAATCAGCGTCAGCCCTTATACAAACATTTCAGTTGACCCCTAGTGTGGATTCCTTCTCACCAGTTTAACATGTTGTTCCAGGGAGATCTTCACTTATGGTGACAACTGTAATGAGCTCAACACTGCAGTACACACCACATTTCCATGCCATTGTGGTAATCCGATTATCATCACAGTCGTAACTACTACTCCGTAATCCAAATCAAAACTGGCTTTGCAGATGTACAGTTGCTTTTATATTGTAGATACTACAGTACTTCAAGGTTGGATTGTGAGCTGTCTAACTAGACTTCCAGCCATTTATGACATAGATAGCTCTAGTTAGACAGCTATGGCATCGCTTATTCCTGCTGCACGCAATCGCTATTTACTTACAGCCTCAACATGTCACCACCATAGACCTGCTCTTCATTTTTTTAGTAGTTTCAGTAGAAACAAATATAGGAATAACTTACATTTACAAATCATATCACTGACTGCTCTACTTGATTCCGCTGCACCACATTGCATTGTGGGATTGCCCTAATGGATGCTGTCTTGATATTCAGTCAGATTAAGGTATCTCAGTAGTTAGCATTTTGAAGTATCTAAGAATTGAGAAGGCCGCCTTGTGATATTGTGATGTAAAATACTGTCTGTGTAGAGAGCTCACTAGATACGTAGACGGACCTGTAGAAATCCATCCATCCATCCATCATATTCTGCTTTGTGTCCGGTTCCCAAGCTAAGTAGACCAGGTGTCCCTGTCTTCAGCCACCTCTTCCAGCTCATATGGAAATGATACCACAGGCGTTCCCAAGGCGTATCCCAGAGATATAATCTCTCCAGCATGTCCTCGGTCTTCCCCAGGGTCTCTTCCCAACTGGACATGCCCGGAACCCCTTACCCGAGAGCCGTCCAGGAGCATCCTTACCAAGTACCTGAACCACCTCAACTGGCTCCTCTTGACATGGAGGAGCAGAGGCTCTACTCCGAGTCTTTCCCAGATGTCTGAGCTCTTCATCTCTTATGGGAGAGCCCAGACACCTTAAGAAGAAAGCTCATTTCAGCTGTTTATAGCCGCGATCTCATTCTTTCGGTCACTACCCAAAGCTCATGACCAGGTGAGGGTTGGAATGTATAATGGTCTGTCAACAGAGAGCTTTGCCTTCCTTATGCTCAAAATCTGAGTTTGAACTACTCTGTGAACATTACTCTGAAAGCACCATTCAGTATTCCATATATAGAAACTGAGCTGGAAAAATGACTTGAGTGCATTGTGGTTGTGATGTCACAACCAAGAACATGTAGACACGATTGTTCAGTCCAGTCCTGAGGAATATATATCCATATATACGTATTAAATATGTCGTTAAAGCACATTTCATCCTGAAATGCATTTTGAATGAGGAACCAGGCCAATCAGAAAAGTCGCTTACATAGTCATCTAAATCTTAAAGGCACAGTAACAAATATATTTAGAAATGATTAAAAGAAGCTGAGAATGGTTGAATGAACTTTTTTTGGCACATAAAGCCAAATGTTGAGACTTCAGGAGAAATGGAATTCCTCTGTTTGCTCTACAGGTAGTCCTGAGGCCAGGTGGTGTTGGTGAATGATATGAACTGTCTTGGGAATGTTACTGCACAGTCCGTATCAGTGCTTTCTAGTCTCTGGTCTGATAGCAGTGTGTTTGGGTGTTCAGTAGCTTTGAGTGTTGCTTTTGCACTCAGTAAAACTGTTACACACTTGGAGACACTCCCTGCTGAGTGAGAGTAGGAGTGCTAACAGCTGCAGTGTGGGATCACTGGTATCACCATATGAACCAAAAATGATGGAGCCCTACTGTACCATCACTTATGTGGGTTACAGTGCAGTTTTTAAGCTGCAGTGACATTTTTAATCATATTTTGCACATAACATTACCTTATGGAGAGAGCAATGGGCATGAGACATACCCAGCATGCACTTTATTAGAGTCACTTATCTTGTACTTGCACTCAGTGTGCACCAGCTTTATATGTCAACTATTTATGTGTACAATTACAAGCTAAAGTCCATTTGCACAATTTATCAACCACCTTCTACCCTCTTTTTCATTGGTCAGTTTTGGACCACAGGGATGCTCATGGCTTACCAACTCAAATGTTACATATGATATGGGGACTACAATATAATAAGCTGTCTGGACAAAGTAGTTACATTGCATGTGTAAGGTGGTGGTAACTTCAGGCTCCTGCAGATGATGTTGCACAAGGGCGGGGCAAACTTTGTAGATTTGAAAATCAAATGCATGGAGATTTTATAAGTGTATTCAGGAATTTTGTGACATCACAAGTAATGAATTTAGCAGTTTAAATGTAATGTATGAGCCATACAGCTTGGGATGAAGTGGTACCGATTTCTAATGATGTTTAAATACTATCAATCTCTTACAGTATGTGGGGGGAAAAAAGCAAAGAAAATTCAGTTTTCCATGAAATGGGCCCTTTAACTGTGATCAATTTCTCTCTTCCTGTTCTTTTGAATATTGCATCGTGCAGTTACTGAGTCGCTCTGTTTTTTCCCCATTCATCCTTTGGGGTTTCTGGTGAGAGCGTGCTTTTCACTGGGGCATCATGCAAAAAAAAAAACCTTTTGAAGTTCCGCTTTCACGTCTCTCATCAGTTGCCTGTTTTCTCTTCCTTTCCCTCTTCCCCTCCATCCTTCACTCTGCTCTTCTCCACTCCGACCGCAGGAGTGGCAAAACAAACCCGAGACTCTGAACTCAGACTGACTTCTGGCTTCAATCTGTGAAAGCAGAGAAAGAAGAAAAAAACAAATCAGCAGCTCAAACAGCCTAAAAATCAAATCGGTCTGAATATTTCAGCATCCACATCCTCGAGATGCCTGTTGTCTTCTCTCAGACAGCTCCTCAGCCGTCTTCATTAGTAGGCAAATGCAGCATAACCTTTAGTTCAGAACTAATAATTAGACATTAATTAAATAATTGATTGGTTAATTATTAGTGATCTATTTTTTAAATAAATCTATCAATTCTGTTCTATTCTATATATTATATGGAAAGTAAGAATATGGTAGATATGTGCTTTGAGTTAGCATCAGTGCTGTAGCACCTATTTCACTAATATTGAACAAGTTAACCTTGTTCTTTTTCAAAGACGTTCTCTAGTTCAAAATGTTTCAACAGTTGTTTATGGGTTAATATCTCCTTTCCTAGATTAACCCTCTGGAGTCTGCTCTCCCATCTGCAGCATATTAATGAAATTCTGCAAAAACACTTGTATAAATCTCTGAGATTTTATCCTGGAAACAAAATGAAACATACCTTTAACCTTAAAGGTTCTACTTTATATATAGATGCCCCATCAAACAAAAAAACTCTCACCTCAACAAAAGAGTGTTCACACGTATCTCATAAATATTCAATCTAGGAACCACTGAATGAGTGAAACACATGTCGAGTCACATTTGTTAAGCTTTAGAAATAAAACCATCTACAATTTCTAAAAAATGTAATGAGCACTGTGTAGCCAACACCTCTGTTTATTCAATTCTGAGCTCAAAAGTCTGGGCTAGAAATGTTGAGTGTTTTTTCACAATATATCTGAAAATACATTTTTGGAAAGTCTAAATTTAGAGCAGATTTAATCAAAATATAGATTTATGACATTCTTACTGTTTTGACACCCTTATTGCTGAGGTTGTGCTGAACAAAAGCCTGTGTAACAGTTTGGGGGGGGGGAACATTTTAAATAGGTGATTTTAAAAACAAAAGTCAAGGCATGTCTCCCATCAGACTCCAGGGGGTTACTAGTGTTCATTGAGGCTGTTTATGGGTTAATATTGCCTATTCTAGTGATTTAATAGTATTTATTGAGGCTGTTTATAGACTAATATCTCCTATTGTAGTCATTAATAGTAGTTATTGAGGTTGTTATAGGACCAATATCTCCTATTCTAGTGATTAATAGTATTTATTGAAGTTATGACTAATCTTCTATTCTAGTGACTAATAGTGTTTATTGGGGTTGTTTATAGACTAATATGTCCTATTCTAGTGATTTAATAGTGTTTATTGAGGCTGTTTATGGACTAATATCTCCTATTCTAGTGATTAATAGTGTTTATTGAGGTTGTTTTAAAATATGTGCTTAACTTCTTGTCAAGAGTGTACTAAAGCCTTTAGACTCACTGTCAAAAACTTGTGGTAAATACCAAAAATTATATTAGTTTTTGACTGGTGTCATTAATGTTGTGTATATGTTGGTACTGATCAGTGTTCTCATCCATTGCAAGACACTTTGAGTAGTTTAAAAAGTGCTACAAAACTATGGCTTTATCATGCTAAGCATGGCGGTCAGTAATAGTGCTGCAGCTAGCCCTCGGTGGGAAAGTGATGTTATCGCTAGTTTCTCAGGGCAGCTGCCAGTCTCGACCCCTCTGGGCAAACTGACAGACAGACACGCACACTTGTGACTCGGCACACACTAATGAACAGCTATTTAGCAGCCTTTAATGACCGAGCCTGGGAGAGTGCCCTGTCTTCACACGATTAGCAGGAATGCTAATTCAGCTGCTAGCGCCGCTTTTTCCTGCAGTTCCACTGGCTTATTCATATTCCCTCAGATTCATTTCCATCCAAACAGTCGCAGGTACATTAATCAGGGCTGGTTGAGATATTGAGTCCTGAAAGTGCCCAATTAACACCATGGAGGGTCACCCAAGGACATCATTCATTATGCATCCATTTGTTTCCTACCTAATCCGTACAAAAGATTGAGATGAAAGGCTTTGTTTATTCTTCTGCACATATTTATTCTGCAGTTGTATGTAATTCATCACACAGGATTTGAGAAAAAGAGCATCAAAACGATTGCATTGCTTTGCAGTATATAAATCAAATAGGTTTACACAGTAATACATGGCACAACTAGCCATGAAATGCTTTGATGACTCCTCGTTCACATTAGAAAAAAGGAATGAGGGGATAACGGGAATGTAAAATAAAAATAAAGACAATAAAGAACTATAGTAACTAATATATAAAATAAAGAAGAGATGGAGAAGATGTTTATTGTACAATCATAGAGGATAAATCATGTAAAAAATATTCAAATGTAATAATAAAGAGCAAAATATGTGTTCGCACAGTCGAGGGCTGTTTGTGCCTGCTATTGTCCAGAGTCTGATGGCCTGTCGGTAGAAGCTCCTCCTCATCCTCTGTGTTTGCCTTCAGGGTGCGGAAATGCATCCCTGACGGCAGCAGAGAGAAGAGTCACTTGTTGTGGTGGCTAGGGTCCATCAGCATCTTTTTAGCCTTGGTTCAGCATTGCTTGCAATAAATGGACTGCAGGTTAGGGAGCTCTGCTCAGATGATGCGTTCAGCTGAGCAGAGGGTGATATTCCAAACCAGGCCATGATGTTCCCTGAGAGGATGCTCTCTATGGTGCAGGTGTAGAAGTTCTGCAGTACCTTGCACGGCAGTCAGAAGTGCTTTAAGCGTCTAAGGTCTAGAGATGCTCACAGGCCTTCTTTGCCAAGAAGCTGGTGTGGCATGACCAGGACAGGTCCTTCGAGATGTGTACACCACTGCAGTGGGATTGAGTTGAAATTTAGCATTTTCACAGTTTCTGTTGGAACTCTGTCTCCTTTATTCTGTCCCAGTGTCCTGCCCACAGAGGTATTTGATTGATTGGTACAAATGTGCTTTTGTAGTTTTCAGTGTTTTTGTAAAGGTTTAAATCTGAAATCAAAATATGAGGGTATCAACGATGATCCGCACTATAGTTCATATTAAAACTTCTGTTGGCCGCAATGTCTTATCAACACTTTCTGTACTAGGTTACTGTCTTCATTGTAATTACTGGACAGGTTGTTACATCAGTTCGTGACTGCAATGCAACAAAAATGGCCGCCCCACTTTTGACTAAAATGCTTATTATAGCAGAAATGCTCACTGAAGAGCTGAAGCCTAACATTCAAAAAACAAAATGACTAGGACTGCTATACAAGAGTGTTGTTGCATTACAATGCACATCTGCACACTACTGCCTGCACTGTTGACACTCTCCAAAAACCTTGGTTTTGAGGTGTTAAAGCCTTGCTAAGGTCCTGATCTCACCCCATCAGACTATCACCTGATTGGTCCCCTGAAAGAAGCCATAGGAGGATGAGCATTCACATATGATGAAGAGGTGAAGAGATTGTAAAGTGCACAGTTATTGGCCCTATCCATGGCGCCTGGGGAGCAATTGAGGATTAGGCGCCTTGCTCAAGCGCACTTCATTCATGACCTGCCTGGGACTCAAACTGGCGACCTTCCGGTCACAAGACCGGACTGTAATTTATCTGCCATTAGTATCTCTTTTGTTCATAGAGTATTGCTGTACATTAAATTGGAAATCATATACCCGCATTGCCAATATACAGCCCTGCTCTTTAAGTTAACAATGATAAGACTCTATATGTATATACATCATCAGATACTTCTCAGATTCAAACAAGTTTTCTATAGAACGAAAATGACAAATTTGCCCAAATGATGATGTATTCATGAGCTTTGAAGGAAACATAGTTCATGTAAACTTGGTTTTGTTATAGCTCCAAGTAACTAACACAATGGCGATGGTTCAAGAGCTGTATCATGTTTAAAAGATAGTTTGTGGCCTGGAATGTAACATTACACACACACTCTCTATCTGAATTTCAAATGTTCCAGCTACAGCCCTATCCAGAGGTCAGTTCTCCACATGACCTGTTCATGCTTTTTGCGGCTTATATGTTCATGTGGATTGCAAATTTGCCGCAACATCTTGCAGACTGAAACTCTGCTCCTCTTCAGTCTCCATTACTAGAGGCGATTCCACACTGCTGAGTGTAACCCTCATTGTGCCGTGTAACTGGCTAACAGTAATGCTTCCATTTACACCACAAGCTGCTTTCCCTCCGGCACTGGAAGACTGTGTTTGCCGTGGCATTCCCCCCCTCAGCAATCTGCCAGACACTAAACACACTTTAAACAGCTTTAATCTGGCCTAAGCGAGTACATCTGTGCTCTTCACCTGCTTCCCAATCAATCTCATCCTATTTGTTTTGGTCCTGTTTACTAGAGAGAGAGAGAGAGAGAGAGAGACAAAGCGAGACATAGTGAGAGAGAGTCTGGAGTTGAGCGGAGAGCCATAGAGCAGCAGACAGTTTGAGTGAAGAGCCGAGCAGGGGGATTATAATTGAAATGGCTGATAAGGAAATGATACAGTCGGTCGTGATCACAAAGATTAACACAAGACAACACGAGAGGAAGTGAATGGAAGAATTAATTATGTTTCTGACTCATCTCATTCTAGAGGCAATGAGAGACTGAGCTGATGTCAGATAGACATGTCCTGACAATGGAATTTTGGGCTGCTATCCCATATATTTTACATACACACACTACCATTAAAAACTTAGATCACACATTTAACCTCTGCAGCACAACATATACTTTTATTTCTAAAGAAGTGATTTTTAAAAATCCGTCAAGTAAATATTGTGATGAAATTCAAAAACGCTGCAGCTCTTCTCTGTTTTCCATGGTAGAAGATGAGGTAGGACGGTTGCTGCTGTTTAGCTCAGTTTTGGTGTCTCCCACAAGTTGTTGGCGAGCTTATAGACTTTAGTACAGCTGTATGTTCTCCACCAAAGGTTTAGTACATATTTTGTTTGGAGTTAGCATTAGTGTTATAGCACTTATTTCATAACATTGAACAATATAGCCATTTATATATAGCCCCCCCACACTACCAAAGACACTGTAGCGGAATCCTATTCTAGGGATTAATAATTTTTGAGGTTGGACTTATATCTCCTCTTTATTTATCATGTTTATTGAGGTTGTTTATAGACTAATATCTCTTATAATGATTAATATTTGATGAGGTTGTTTATAGACTAATCTCCTTTATTTATTTTGTTTATTGAGGTTGTTTATGGACTAATATCTCCTCTTATGGTAAATAATATTTATTTGAGTTGTACAAAATATTTTCAGAATTTTTTATTTTTGTAAGTAAGAAGAATAATTGTTGTCATCAGCAATTAGTTCATTTATTGCTGAAAATTATGAAAATGTTATTTTGTATAAATTATTATAATTGTGCTCTAAGCTTATAGAAATAAGCAGAGAAAGTGCTGAAAGTGTTCAATCAATTTGTCTAAGAGGATATATTTTTTATTTAAATTTGATGATAATGTCGTTAGTATTAGATCAGATGACCAACAACAGCACAAGTGTTTTTTAACATTTTCTCCATTTTTTTACTCTGCATCTGGTAAGTGGCTCTGACCATTATATATGTTTTAACCATAATCTTCTCACTAACCAGCAAATGCACAGAGTACTCACCATTAGGGTGGATGTTCACAGAATGCTGGTGGGATTAGTATATATTTCACTTCGTTTTCATAACTAAAGGGATGAAAAGTAAAAGGAGTCTACTGGTTGTGAGGTAAACTTTGCTTATTATAACTCTAAAAGACCAAGAAGAAGATTACATTAAGGTGTGCATGCCCAGACTGACTGGAGGGCATCCCACCATACCAGCCTTAGAACAACATTGCCTTCCCTACCCTCAGAATGATGGCCCTCCAACCTTAGCGACCCCGCATTTGCATCACTGCATCGTGGCATCTCTACATTTTTGTAAATTTTTTCACCATTTGCCGTGTAATTGGCAGACCTTCTTGCTCGTTCATCTAGTCTAAAATGTGCTTTGCTTTTAGGATTAGTCACATGTGTTTACTAGACACACACTTGGTGCACACTCATGAGCTTAATTTTCCAAAAACTTAAGCCAAACAAAAAGGACACAGTTGCATCTGTTAAAATCTGCTGGTGTTAGCTTGAAATAATCAGCACAGACCCGTCAAATGTGCTCGCAGCTGACTGAAGCAGTTTGCGCAAAGACCAATGTGTTGAGGCAAATTATTATGACACCTCTTCTGCAATTCATCAACATCACAGCTAATTTGCTAATCACAGGCAAACTGGAAATGAAGCATCTGCACAATGTGTTGGAGAGAGAGTGTGAAAAGCTCTGAAAGGCAGTTTGATTTGAGGCATAATGTACGTACTTTTGGACTCCTTGAAATTCCATTATTTTAACCTAAAGACCTACCAATATGTTAGTTAATCTGTGTTGATGTTCACTTTTATGTTGTTTTTTACCACAAGTGTCTGCCAGTATGGGCTGAACTTTAACCACTAACAATTCATGGCTAAGATAATAAAAACCTGCCCAGAGTGGCTCAGCAGGCTAAGGCATTTGCACTATGATCTGAGGTTTGCGATTTAGAATCCCAGGTCATGCTGCCTGTCATCGGCAGCTGGGGCCTGAGAGAGCAGACCTTTTCAAGCTCTCTCCCATGTGGGTAAGATGGAACTCTCTCCCAGCACTACTAAGTATGTTGTCCGGCTCAGGCATCTGCCAGGTGAACCATCAGAACTGGAGATCCTGCACTTTCCTCAGAGTGAACCAGGTGTACTAGTTAAGAGGGCAAAAACGGCGATGAAAACCAATAACAACGATCCAATCAGAGATCCAAAAGCAGGGAAATGAGAAAGACCAGGCTACAAAAACTATAAGTGCTAGAAGAAAAAGAATAAATGAACAAACCAGTTGATACACAGAGGTCTTTAATGAAATAGAGAAATGCTTGGTATGCAACAGAGGGTTGGCAATACTTCGCAACATGGTAAACAAACAGGTTTATATAGTCCAGAGTCAATAAGTAGCAGGTGATTAGTATTCTGGTGGTGGTAATCTGGGGTGTTGTTCCTGTTCCTAGTTGGTTGCATGATGTTTAGTAGTGATGTCAGAGGCAGGTGCATTCTGGGAATTGTATAGCGTGGCGATAGTGGAAGGGCAGGGAAAGGCAGAGGGTGTGACAATTCCATGATAGGTCTGTAAATTAATGTAATCCATAGATAGAACCATGTTATTCTTAGGTCTTGTTAATCTCATAAAACTTAAGTTCAAAGGATTGAACACAGGATTTACAGAGTAGGCTGAATATTTGAACATTTAAACACAGAATTATTCCGACAACCAAGTCTTGATTTTATAGGCTTGTGCTCAGTATTAATTTCATTAATGTCAGGCACAGCATCATGATAAAGTTTGTGTTTTAACCAAAGGGGAAAATGAAGGGAACTTTGAATCTGTTAGTTCCCTGAACCATAACAACTTTTCTAATGAATAGTACATAGAATTGAAATGGAAAGAATGACCCATACAGAATTGACAGCCATTTGAAAATGAGCCTGTTGATTAAAATGAGGCATGCTCAATTCTCATTCTCTTAATGACATTTGTCCACTGAAAATGGTTTGTGCTGCTCTGTTGCTCTGCTAAATGTGATTGCTCCAAGCCTGCAACATTTCCGAGGAAAAGCAAACCTTCCCCAGTGGGCCTCTGCAGGACCATCGTGCAATATTGGCAGAATCTAGTCATCAGGACGTCCCATAAGTCTTAGCCAATCGGATGGCCTGAGGTCGTCCAGGCGTTTCTGTCAGGGGATCGTGTTTCAGTGTGTAGTTTGAGCACCAGATGTTTGTTGCCGTGAGGTCGAGACAAGGGAGGAGGGGATTGTGTGCTCGTGCACAGATGTGAAAAAGCTTGGCAGAGTTTGCTGCATTTTCTTCTTGGCTCAGTGAGGTCGTCTCTGCTAAAACTCTCTTTCCCGCTCTGTCCCTTTCTTTCTGCACCTCCTTCTGGATTCTCTCAACTCACAAAAGCTTCATTTGAATGACCAAATGAAGATAGTTTAGAAAGAGCTCTTATTTACCTAATGTTTGCACAAAGACCAAGACCTTTAGTTTTGCACAGATGCCCATGTAGCCAATGAGTGATGGGAGCTTATGGAAATTAGCTTTGTGCAAAATTACCGCTGGCCTTGTATAACAGTGTTCTATCTAATGTTGTATGTGCACATATACAATCATATATATACAATCTTATATGGTACAACTGGCAGTGAAATGCTTTGACTGCTCGTTCACATTAGGAAAAGAAGGGGGGGGGTATTCAAGAGATTAAAAACGCAGTAAGAACTATAATATACAAGAAGAGATTCATGTGCAACACATGCAGATAATGTGCAAATATACAAATACAATATATAGAAATGGATGTGGATGGTTAAATGGTAAATATGGGTGGTGGGGTGTACTTTGTATGGAAGTGTGGAAGTGTGTGTGTGTGTGCTTGTGTAGTCTGGGAAGTGTGTGCGTGTCATTGATTTGTCCCGAGTTCGGATGGCCTGCGGGTAGAAGCTCCTTCTCAACCTCTCTGTGAAGGCCTTCAGGGTGTGGAAATGATGGCAGCAAAGAGAAAAGTCAATTGTTGGGGTGGGTGGTGTCCGTCAGAACCTTGTGCTAGTATATTAAAAGCTAGAACTATTACTGATGCTGTGTAGGGATTAAAAATCTCTAGTAATGTGATGGATTTCCATCATTTGGTTTATAGAGAGGCCAAAGAGAAGTGATGGATGTTACACTACTTAGCAATTTTATGTGTTTAGCAGTTGGTAAAGGTATGTATACTGCACCATTTTCTCAGCTGTATCCATCTTTTTTTACATTGAAACCTATGCTATGAAACTGTGCAGTGTGGCCATTCTGAAAAGGTGGCAGGGTGCCCAAACCCAAACAGTGTGTGCATGCTGGGCATGGGTGGACTTTCCACTAGGAGAGCCGGAAGAATTCCAGGTAGCCTGCTATGCAAATGGTTCACTGAGAGAGTGAGAAACCAATAAACTGCAGTGAAGCAAAAACTCCTGGTTGACTGAAAGTCGTGCCAGATGACCTGGCATGAAAAACCTATATGGAATCTTTTGTTCAGATACAATAATTGATAATTAACTGTTGATACCAATATCATATTTATAGATGTTTGCAGATAATGTGCAATATACATTAGGGCTGTGATTACCACCACACTGCAGTAATACCACTACCACAATGTTGATCTCAGTACCATCATTTTTAAGTGCCACCTTCTCTTCCCTTCAATATTTGCCACTGTAAACCACCAAACTGCAGAGATACATCATCGCTTTGCCATGACACAAATCACAATACAAACAAATCCATACCATCTCAGCCTTAGTTTGTTACATTAGCCATTACAGGGAGTCACAGAATGACCAGAAGGGGACACTTTGGGGTGTAGAATAAGGACAATTTACTGTTTTTAAGCTAAAGGTAGGACACAGAATGATCAGCCATATTTTTTAAAACATTATTTTTTTGTAATTAGGCAGGGAACATCCACACCCCTCCCCAAAATACACAATAAAATAAAAGGTCTATAAATCTAACCATTGGTGCCAATATCAATTTAGTTTTTCCATCTGCAAATATCAGCCGCTGATACAGTATCATACATCACTAGCTTCATGTGCCTAAACACTTTCTCTTGTGCTGTGGCAATGTTGGATGTATCAGCCAGAACAGCATTATGCTCCTGTCTCTCTGCCTTTATTTGCCCCCATCCACTGCTTTCACAAGAATGGGTTAAAAGAAAAAGGCAATTAAACAGCTCCCTCACAGAGCCTGCTCCCGTCCACTTCTGTAAACACACTTACCTCCGACGCTGCTGAATGAAGCTGCTTAATTGCACTGTTGTGAAGCTGCTGTTTTGATTGCTGATTTGGAAAGATTGAAGCGCTTTTTTCATGGGCAAATGTAGTAATTGCTGGGCTGGCGTGCTAGCTCGGGTAATTAAAGTGGCACAAGTCCCATCTCAAACGCTCAGCAAGATTAATCACCGCTAAATCCTCACCAGCTCAAACATCTCAGCCCTATTTCAGGACGAGACCTGATGTAGAAAACATGGAGTAGACTACCTTTGACCTCTTATGAAAGGTCAGTGACATGGTCTGTGGTCTCTATAAGCTCTGTGTTGGAGGTCACTGGGGTTGGTGCTTTGCTGACCTCTTGGGGTCATTGCCCAGTCAATAGACCGATGCTGCTGACAGTTGTTAGCCACAGTGACAAATGATAGCCGTTAGCGTGCCAGCATGGGTTTTGAGCAGCACCTGATTAAAGTGCAAGGTGAAGCTTCCTATTTAAGTCCAAGGATGTGACTCATATCTAGGGCTGTATATACAACCATGAACACTCAAAGAACCCAAAGGGTTCTTCGCATGATGAAAGGCTTCTGCAGATTGATGAGGAATGTGCTGTTGACGGTTCTATATATACACACCTTTTCAAAATGGTGCTACATAATAAAAAAAGGATTCCTCTATTATTACAAGCTTGACATCATAACTACAGCAGAACCCTTTTGGGGCTATATAGTAGGGCTGGGCGATATGGCTAAAAACTGTATCACGATATAGGTACTTCATATCGGTCGATATCGATAATTATTGAATTTTTTTTAACCTATTTAAAATAAGGACTATGAGAAAAATATGCTACATTTAAACATTTTATTTCAAATTTAACCATCCTCAGAAATGGCAACACAACCATGAAAAACACTCAAATAAAAAAATATCCTTGCCCTTATCTATATTAGTGCTAGGAGGTGCTTTAGTGCTAGGAAGTTTACTAGAAATTTAATCGCCTACTAATAACAATTATAATAAAAATGATTATTATTATTATTATTTATTATTATTATTATTATTATTATTACAATGATCAGCAGTATTATTATTACAATGATAATCAGCATTATTATTATTAGTAGTAGTAATAGTTTTTGTTGTTGTTATTAGTACTATAGCATCTCAAATAAACATTGGATAATAAATAGGAACCAACATGGATAATTATCATCAAAATGACAATGCTACTCACTAACAGCAGAGTGCAAACGATGGCCAAAACACTGCAGCCGTGTCCAGTCATTTAGTGATGTCGTCTTTACTATATTGGCCACACTGTCTGTAGTGATGCACACCATTTTGTCCTTAATTAGAGCCGGCTAACGTGGTAAAACAAGTTAGTCGTATTGCCGGTCTTGGTGGGGACAACAGTCCTGCACAATTTGCAGACGACGTTGGTCTGAGTACGGTCCGACTGAAAAAATCTGAAAAACGGCCATACTGGTGAGCTGGCCTTTCTTTTTATTAAAAATTTCTTCGCTCGCTGTCGCGCTGCTCCGAGCAATTTGTACAAATACTGTTAAACTCGTAAATGCACATTTCTACATTTTATATATAAATCATAATTTTTATGTAAGCTGAAGTCTCAAACTTAAAATGTATATGGGCAGCCCTACCCACGGTGCCCGGGGAGCAGTTGGTGTTTAGGTGCCTTGCTCAAGGGCATTTCAGTCATGACCTGCCCAGGGATTGAACCGGCAACCTTCCGGTCACAGCTCCAGATCCCTAACCACCAGGCTGCACCCCACCCCCCATGGTTGGGACAGAATTTTGTATGAAAGCAAACCAACAAAGTGGCCAAAATGGGTCCTAGACATGGACAAGTGTCAGAAAAGTAGCTAAATCACACTGATTAATCTATTTTTTTCAACAGTGAAAATAGCTAGCTAACTCTGTTAACTGCATCACTGCTTTCAGTGGTGATGTGTTTGGGGGGGGTTCATAGTGGCACCAAAATGAAATTGCATTCACTGACGCTTCAGCTGTGCTAGCTAGCTTATCTACTTAGCTCTGCTAACTTCCCCGCTTGTGGAGTGAATGGCTAGTTCTCTTTCCCTGTCTAGTGAATAAAAGGTGCATCTTGTATCATAGTGAGATTGTGTTTGTTCGAAGTTCTGCCTCAGTTGCGTTATCAGTATTGGAAAAACAGGTAGTGAGCAGTCGACTTGGCATAGCCACCATCACTGACTCTGTGATAACCACAATTGCTGTTGCTGTTATGAGTGGAGGTTGGAGAGAACATGAGCATCCTGCCTCCCACCTTTGTCATGGGATCCATGAAGGTTGAAGCAGTTCTGTATTTACGGAGGCAACGAGAGCCATTGGTCAGCAGGCTAGCGGAGAGCAGGGTTGTGGATGAAGGCCCGTCACTGATAGCAGCCCTCACCGTGATGGGGAGGTCAGGGCATCAGCCGACACTCAGCGCCTTTTATCTACAGCTCTCAGAGGAACACTTCAGTGTGCGTCAGCTAGCAGGGCAGAGAGGGATGAAGAGAGGGAGGGGAAGAGTGTGAAGAAGGAATGTGGAGAGGGAATGATAAAAAGTGTTAGTAAGTAGAGTGATAAATTATTTCAGTGCACTGGCTCCAGCCCAAGAAATCACCTTTAACTTAGTGGAGTCTGAGGGCATTTAAGACACTCTGATGTAGTCTGACATGCCATCACATTTTTACAAATTACACTCCTCTAAAATTATTTTTTTCCAAATTGTTAAACAAGCTTTTGATCAGCACAAACTCAGCAACAACAGTAAGATTGTCATAAATCTACAATTTGATTAAATCTGCTCTAAACTTGGATTTTCCAAAACCCTGTTTTCAGTGAAAAAACACTCAACATTTCTAGCCAAGACTTTTGAGCTCTGAACTGAATAAACAGAGGTGTTGGCTACACACTGCTCATTACAGTTTTAGAAATTGTATGTGGTTTTATTTCTAAAGCTTAACAAATGTGAGGTGACTCTGTTTTTACTCAGTCACTAACCCTACATTGAATATTCATCAGTTGAGAGTTATTTGTTCATGTGAGAGCTCTTTGGTTCATGGGCTTCCTTTTTGGCATCCTGGTTTTGTTTCTTAAGTTTCAGTCATTCAGTGGTTTCTAGATTTAATGTTTGAGAGAGGTGAGAGGTTTTTTGTTCACATTGACATTCCAAACATTCCACAGCTGCTATTCCACCTTGGACTGGGCGATATATCGATATTTAAAAGATATCGATATATTTTATACGAGATATAAGATGAGACAGTATCGTTTATATCAATATAGTTTGTTGCGTCATAATTACACTTGTAGATCCTCCATTTTGCCTCTGCACAACTTCACCCGGCCCCTCCTCTCGCCCTTGCAAAAACTCCCCCCTCCCCCACCGCTTCACACGTGAGGCAGGCAGTGACGACATAGAGACAGAGAGACGGGAAAGAAGCAATCACAGAGGAGTTGTTAAGTAAAAAGAAAATCAATGGCTAAATTATTTGGAGATGTTTTGGATTCAGAGTGTCAGATGAGCAGCAGAGTAATGTATTAAAGTCTGGACAAAAGGTTAACTGCTAATCTTTTCCACCGTTTACAACAACATCATAAAGAGCAGTAAGTGTGTGTGTGAAACTACGAACTGCAGCACAGACCATGAAGCTTTCCTCAAGCTCCGAAACAAACCACGTTACAAAAGTCATACCTGTGATGTGCTTTATATGAGAAAAAAGTGAGATGTGGGGTGACATTACTAAAACAGTGGCATATAATATCGCTAAAGACATGATCCATCTCATCTGTGGAACAAGACTGCTAAAAAGGATTGACCGAAGATACTAGTTACCTAGTCGGAATTACTTGTTCTGTTAAATTATGAACACGTTCTGAGAAATTCTGCCAAAAGTGTTTACTGAAGTTAGTCTCGCCGCCCAACTCACCAAAGTGTCCAGCAGGACCTGCGAGCCATACGTGAGTGACTGTACATTTCATTAACATTCAGTCTGTTTACATGTTCTGTTATTTGCTCAAAGTACTAGATGTACAGGAGCACATACAGGAAGCACTTTGATAATGTTGCTTCACTGGAAACTGACTTTTTAAAGAACAAGTCAGCCTTTAGCTACTTTTGCTCTGTATGTGTTCGGTTTACATGTTAACACCACAGCTGTGAGTCTTGTTATGAAGGAAAATAACATTTATTTTATTTGAGAATTATTATTTACTATATGCCAATAGTTTATTTTGAGCAATTTCTCATGTACATTGATGGCTGAATGGTAATAAAAGTGTATGTGTGACATTTGAGACATGTATCTTTGACTGAGAAGTGACATTACCTTATGTGAAGAAAAAATATTGCGATATATATCGTATCTCAATATTCAGCTAAAAATATTGAGATATAATTTTTGGTCCATATCGCCCAGCCCTAATTCCACCTATTGAATGTCTGGAATTACCATGGCATTATCATATGAATTACAGATCGTGCCTTTTGAAGGGAAAAAAGCACAGATGTCTGATTAGCTCTCACAGACGTGTCTCTGCTTATTTAAGCTCCTCTCACAAATATATAAAAATATATTGTGATTCAAGCAATATATATTTGAAGAGTAGCTCCTTTAAGGTTTCTGGGGTGTGTTTTGTGTTGTTTGTGTTGAGTCTACTGGGTTAAAGGGACAAATCAATATAAAACTATGAAGACATGTTTTTGCTAGCCAGATTAGCATTTGCTAGTAATACTTTGATATTTTGCCAGTGGAATCCCACCTTTTTTTTAGTTAAAAGTAGGACAAACAACATCAGAAGTCATATAAGCAAATCTGTTTGAGACACTTAACATCATGAAGTGATTAGGCACAAGCAGGCTAGTTTAGTCATGCAGTTTGCACAGTGCTAGCTCCTGGCTCTATGCCATAGAACATTACTTTTTAGCTACATTAGCTTCGCAGCACCAGTACAAAACAAAAGAAGCAAACATAACACTAAACATGTCTTGAATGATTGACTACATTTGGGGAAACTGTGGAAATTTGATTTTCCTTTCCAAACATTGCTTTAAAAAGCTAGCCTTGAGCTGCAGAGCTGGTTTTGGTTTTGAATGGATAAACAGAAAAGGAGACAGAAACACTCGGGGAGAGAGGAGTGAGACTCTTTATATCATTCTGTATGCCACATCTTCAGCTAGAGGAAGAGAGAGAAAGACTCTTGCTATCACTCTCTTCACCAGGTCTTCTGCTAAGGAGATGGATGGTTGTGAATCCTGCAGAAGGCAGCCGCTCTCTCCCTTCAGGCTCAGTTGACTGATGGCTCCATGCATTATTTTCCCAATGCTATTTGCTCAAGAGTGCACCCCAAGCTTTACTACCAAGAAACCTTCAGAACAGGAGGAAAGGTTTAGGTTATTGTTTTCTAAGGATCTGTTTTGCATCAGGTTAACATGCAGTTGTGGCTTTTATTGCTGTTGGCCTATATTTATTAAGGATGAGTAAAAATGCTCCTCCAGATCAAGTATTGTGTATTTTTAGTCAACATTATGGAACAATATGGAATTGTTGAGTCCACGATAACTGATAACCAATAATTTACAACTGATTCTGTCTGATACCATATTATGCAGATTTGAATGGATGTAATGCAATGTATTGTATAGTTTGATACGGCCATTGGCTAGTAGTCTCTGAGTGACCAGCAGAGGACGCTTTAGGATCCCGAAGAAGAGAAATCGAAAAATAGGACACAACGTTAGTGATTGGAATTACCAGGCAATATTTCAATACAGCCAATCACAAATTAGTTTTTTAATGAAGGTTATCTCCAAATAATATACTGGCTCAAGCATCCCTAGTAAAAGGCATCAGTTGATCTCAGATCCGCTTTGTTATTCTATAATGGGTTTAATAAATATGGGTATGATGATCCAGATTCGCTAAATGATAGTGAATGCATGTAGTAATTTAATATTTTCTGCTCAAGCCAGGACATTGTTGAAAGTGCAGATTCTACACTTTCAATCAATACAGTCTTGTGTAAGTAGAAGATGAGCTGTTTGATTATGACATGAATTTGATGAGCAATTATTGTGGATACAGTTTTGTTTTGTGCATTCTGAAAGGCTTGTGTGACATTGAATCAAAATTGCATTTCAGTTGAATAAGCTTTAATATACTTTGTGTTTAAGTAATACGTCAGTACATTTACACAGTGTAGCAAAATGGTTATACATGCATCTGGACACTGGAGTTGAGAGTTTTGGTCAGTGCTCCAGATTGTCACTTTGTTTATGATGATGATCATGTCTCGTCTGTATTATTTTATAGAAAGCTAGCTATTTATTTAGCATTGGTCTCTGCTGAAGCTTGGCTTTGCGGTGGACATGCTGGATGGTTCTGGAGATTCACTTAAGGACCAAAACACTTTGGGTGCCTCCTGTCCTTGCCTGGGAATGTTTTGTGTCCTAAATGGGACTTTGTGTCACACTCACTCATGTGTCCTCTCGCACACACTTACGGTAAGTGCGGCAACACCAACTGTGGGGAAAAAATTAGTCATTGCCCCCAGGATACCACAAAGTCAAACCAGCGCCTCCAGACTGGAGGGCTACGTAATGCCCATATACGCTATTACAGCTTCCCCTGCATGGCCTCTGACTGTCCACCTGCTTCATTAACTGTTTTGGGCTGTTTCTCTGCTTGTATCTGTTTGTGTGATCATTTGATAACCCTTTTAGATTTGCACTGGAACTATGATTCTGAATGGTGCTATAAGGCTCAGTTCCATTATCAAACCAATGAACATCATCAAACTGCATTACTATCATTATACACATGCTCATCCAACCTATTCCTTACATATGTTCTATTAGTTTTTATTTTCTGTGATGCATACAAAAGAGGGAAATCATATGAAAACCTAAACTATGTTCTTTAAGTTAATTTCTACTTATTTTTGAAATGACAATTTTTATTATTGGTTACCATTCTTTACTTGCATGGTAGTAGTGATGTGGAGAGAGTGCCATCCACGCTGAGTGAGCACAGCCAATTTTGCTGTATCTAGCCCTGGCTGTCAGTTGAAAGAAGCATGACCGTTATTGGAACTCGCGATGCTCTGATCATCTTGTCAGCGCCTTAGTATTTACTTATACAGTGGTAACCCTACTTATGAGTTTAATCTGTGCAGGAGCTGAGCTCGTTAGCTGGAATGCTCGTTAGCTGGATGCATTTTCCCCATAAGAATACATGTAAAACTGATTAATCTGTGTCAGCTGACCAATATACAGTATACTTTAATATGCTAAATAATGTGTTTATATGAGTTTTTTAAAACATAAATGTGACGACGACGGCGCTCATGTAGGCTGGCCGCTAATGAGAGGGAGACAGACGGTGCTCATCTAGGCTGGCGGCTGCATGGTTACACTTATCATATGAAAAGTAAAAGTAAAATGTATCTAACTTTCTTGTTCACTACCTTTTGCTACCTTAGTGTCGCTTTCAACAGGCACTTTCACTTTGTATTGACTGACCTCTTCTTCTATGGTAGCATCTAGGAGATGCTATGACCGCAGCACCCCTAGCAGTTTGGCATAGTTGAAGAAATTTATGCTACTCGTTAGCTGGAATTTTAGTCGTTACCTGGAACAAAAATATTCCGAGATCTCGACTCGTTACCTGGAATACTCATTAGTAGGGATGCTCGTAAGTAGGGTTACCACTGTATTCCAAAGAAATAGAACTGAGCACTCAGTTTCTGTCCTGATTATAGGCAGTGCTCTTGTGACACACATCTGCATTGCAGGATTAACCTACATAAAGTCCCTTTAGTGCTGTGTAGCCAAAAAAATATTTCTGTAGCTAAAAATAAAAAGTGCAACTTTTTTTGTGGTCAGTAGTAAATCATAAGCATTTAAGCATATGCCGCTCATTTTTAAAGCCTTTTTTAACTTAAAAAACAAATACATTTTGAAAGTGAAATATTACCTGACGATGTTTGCCCAGGAAGTTAGACCTCACTGAGTTAAGTAATAACAGCTAGACTTCCTGTTAAAGAAGTGAAGACATAAAGCATACCATGCTTCTTTGACTACATTTGGGTTATGGGGGGAAACTGTTCTGTTAAACCTGAAACGTTTGTGCAGAATATCCGTTCCTAGCCTCCTCGCACCCTGTCTGCAGAATCAATAAGCCCGTCATAATCCCCATAATTAATTTAACATTTTGCGGTTTCACAGACTGCCTCCATTAAGGTACATCAGTTCTAATATGGATGAGTGGCTGTAGTTGTGCTCCACCATTTGCACTGCAGTCTCTGGGGAGAAAAGGAGCGAGCTGTTAAGGAGCACCGAGGCGGATCCACCTATAGGACAGAGCAGCCTGGCAGATGTCGCTTTAGTGCTTTTGGTCTTAGCTGAGATGGAGCATGTTTGTTTTCTGTCTACAACAGCGACACAAGTTTCTATTGTGGCTAAAAATGTCTCCACAAAGCGATCAGGTGTTGCTAAAGAAAGAAAGAGTCAGCAAACAGTGAAGGCAGGAAGGCAGCACACTTTCTTCTTTTCTCCACTTTTCCGTTCTGTTCTTTGGCTTCTTTACTAGCAGATTGGTTTGAGTATGTGCAGCATTATGTGACAGCAACACAGGATAAAAGAATGAGGTATTGCGCTCAGCCTCTCTCCAGCTCTCTCGCTTAATGCCATGAAAGGTGAGAGACAGTTCCCATGCCTGTATATGGCCAGAGAGCAGGAGAACAGAGCTTAGGGGACAAGGTGTGTTTGTATGTGTGTGGAGGAGTCTGGCGGCAGACGTGTGGCTCTCACTTCAGCTTAAGCTCAGTCCTCTGGCAGGCTCTGCTCTGGCTCAACTTATCCAAACACCGGCCTTCCCAAACCAACAACTGGAATGTGTATGTGTGTGTGTGTTTGCTCTGTCTTTGTCAATTTCACATGTTTGGAGGACTGCATTTTTTACATCAGACGTCTGCAATCTCAGTATGTGAGTGCTAAGTTTTAGCATGCGCTAGGAGCAGTTGGGGGTTAGGTGTCTTGCTCAAGAGCACTTCAGTCATGACCTGACCGGGGATTGAACCGGTGACATTCTGGTCACAAGACCAGATCCCTTTGACCACCAGACCATGTCTGTAGTGTTCATTGAGGTTGTTTATGGACTAATATCTGTTATTTTAGTGTATCTACTTTTAGTATTCCTCTGTCCCACAATACCTTGCACAAGATATGCACTAACCATCTGCTAGTGAGTGCACTAAGCTCACTTTTAACAACTTGTGGGAAACGTGAACCTTCTAATTGGTTTGAGGGAGCCAGGTGACTTGGTGGTTAGCACGCTTGCCTCTCAGCGCTGAGAGCGTTGGGGGTTCGAGTCCCCATCTGAGCGGAGTTTCCATGTTCTCCCCGTGTCTGCGTGGGAGTCTGATTTCCTCCCACAGTCCAAAAAACATGGGGATCAGGTGAATTGGCTACTCTAAAATTACCCTGGTGTGTGTATGTCTGTGTATGAATGTGTATGTATGTATGCATGTATGCCCAGATATGGTTTTCACTCTGTCCTGGGTGATCCCCCTAGTGCTCGATGCAATCCTCCAGGTGGACGGTTGCTTCCGGTTGAGAGTACGCTGTGTGCGATTGGCTGCCACTTCTCGCCGAAGTGTGTGTATATGAAGTGTGTCGATTGTAAAGCGTCCTTGGGTGTCTATAAAGGTGCTATATAAGTGTAGTGTGTGTGTGTGTGTGTGTGTGTGTGTATCATAGTCTCCAAAAGAAATTTCTTCTGAAGTAAAAGTACGTCATCATTGAGTGGTAGTGTAAGTAGAGTGTTAAGACGTAGGTGTACATTATCATCCTGAACCTTAAAATTAGACAAATTTTAGCCCTGGATCATCTGTCTGTAAAATGTGCTCCTCAGGTCGTTTACAGCCGCCCATTTCTCACTAATTCAACTTAGACATGTCCCGTTATGAGATAATGTTATTCACTTCATTTGCGGTCAATGTTTTGGCTCATCTACATTTGACACAGCTAAAAACAGGAACGTCATCTATCTTAGGCACTTCATTTTCTCTTTACTCTACAGATAACAGTACAGTGTCAGAAAATACACCGTAAGCACGTCTGTTTGAGATTACTTAGCAACTAACTATACAGTAATTTAGTGCTGCAGTTTGCACAATGTTAATTGAGGTATGTAAGCTTTCTCTATGTAAGCTGATGGCTACATTTGCCATGTAGCTCCAGTACAAACCTAAAGAAACAAAACTTCAGACGTCTAACACATCCTGGCTGATTGACTACATTTGGGATAAGGAAAATATTGAGTAATCTCATCCAGTACCCTCTGATTTCCCTGTAGAGGCAGATAGGTTGGATAACTCGGCCCAGCACATTTTTCTTCCATAAACACCATCTATCAGACATCATTCAGGTTTAAATAAAGCCTCTTTCCCAACCTGTTCTCTGCTCCTTGCTGCAGACGACAGATCGCTATCGTAGGTGCTGTAGATGGCTTTTCTGCTGGCATGTTGTTGGCTTACTCCACGGAAAAGAGCTCTTTTATCATCTGGATGGAGGAACCTGAGCTTGTTTTGAAGGCTCGGAGATTCCCTGTGGAGCGCTCTCCTAAATTCCAGTCGCGTTTCGCAGCCGTGATTTAAGCGATGCAGGCTGGAGAGCTTCCTAGCTCCAGGGCCTTCAGGGCCTTGACATTCGAAAGTTTTGAAAGCCAGAATGTGCAAACAAATATTTCAGTGTACTGTATTTCTCAACTCTACCTCCCAACCTCATAAAGGATCCTACAAGATGTAGTAAATGTCTCTCAGCTTGGACTTCCCAGAGCTTTAAATGGTTTCACTTTGTTAACAAACCGATGTTGTGATTTAAACACAGTGTGCACAGTGTTCACCATGGTCTAACTCTGTAGATGTAACATTGCTTGAACAGAGATCCTGAATTATGTTGGACCACCAATATGGCCAAACAAAAGCTGCTACCCATTTCAAGTAGTTGACTACAGCAATGCCATTCCAGTGCTAAAGTGCTACATTGTTATTTACTTACTTTATTTGTTTCAGCTTGGTTAGATCTGAAGAGAAACATGTTTTCTGTACAGCTGCTTTGCTCCAGTTCTTACAACAGTCCTAAATACAGAATCATATGTTATCCCAGTTCTGATCAAAATAGCATGGTGACATTTTCCTTCGTTGCTGTCAGCCCGAACGCGCACTGCCGAAGAAGCGGAAAACGCAGAGGCAGCAAAACTAGGAGCTGTGGCACTACCCGCTCACGTCACCTCATTCATTCACGCTCATCTGTCGCCCCCAGACACGGCCGTGCCGCTGCAGTGGGCCAATTAAGCGGCGCTGACATTCAGGCTGGGTGGATAGCGTGACATTAAGATTAGTTTTTGCACAATGCGCCCGTGACATTCGGTAGTCGCTTCCCTTGCAGAGAACACTCGTGTCTCTAGTGACAATGTCCCGACAACGGCATGCCAATTCTCTTTTATAAATGGGCTCCTGGGTCTTAAAGATGTTCATTCAAAAGTGAGTTTGCATGTATTTGTGTGGTTGCTTCTCGGTGCTGGGGTGTTAAGGTGAAGTCTCTATTTGGGTGTTGTCATGTTGCCCAAATTTCTGCGTTGGTGTCCTCCCACAGTCAAAAAAACATGGAGTCAGGTGAACTGGGTAATTGCAATGGTGTGAATGAGTGTTTGTGTGCATGTGTGATGGATTGGTGCCCTGTCCTGGCTATGGTTATATTTGTGTAATGCCCTGCACAGCACCCAGGGAAGGGGTAGGGGGACTCACATTGACCCTAACCATTATTGACTGGTTAAGAAGATGGATGAATGGTTGATGATGCAAGCACCTCATGACCTAAAATTGGTAGGAAGTGTGGATGCTAAAGCTAATGTCTAACACTACTATATTAACGGGCTAACTAAACAGACATGAGCATGGCATGATACCTTGGGCCCTCAAACACAAAACTGAAGAATCAATGAACTTTTTCTTTTAGTCTACGATTGCTTAGGCCTTTACCAAGGCCTTCACTTTGAGAGAGATGACATGGAGTGTTCACAAGAGTTCTCCCTGCCCTTCATGCATATGCATATCTCCGCTGTTTTTTCTGATTGAATAGCAAGGGATGGGCTATCTGCAGCCATGGAGACACCACAGATTGAAGGTCACATCGTTGTGGTTGTGGCTACATGCCCAGTGGTTGGATGGCACTCTGGTCAAGGGTGTCTGGATTCAACTCTGGCAGTCTGGTTGCAAGTCTGTTTATTAAATGGCGATCTTGCTCATCCCTAAGCATAACTGGAAGCCTGCTGAGGAACACCATGTCCCTGTAACTGACTACAGAGCACGTCAGCAAAAATAAGTTTGAGTCTGTTTCTTGAACAGAGTAAGACAGGGACGAAGAGGCATGAGAATGAGAACACTGAGAAAATGAGCAAGAGCAAGAAATGGATAGGAAGCAAGTCCTTTGTGACCTTTCTCCTCTTTTGCTCCCATTACAGCACTCCTCCACACAGTAGCATTCATGTTGGATGCTTGTGTGCTTACCGGGCCTGGCCCAGTACGAATATTAATACCGTGGAGCCGCTGAGCAGATTAGGCCGGGCCTAATCCGCGGGAGAATAAGGGTAATCTAAATTGCGTTCCGCAAGCCTTCGTGATTAATAAGCCGCCTGCCAGCAGTGAAGGCTGAAACCCATCCACGATGGACACGCCACGGGAGAGACTGACGGACTGAAGGATGACAGCTAGTTGACGGACAGACCCGCATCTCAGTTATAAGGAGCTCCACAGGCCACAGGATCTGGAGATGACTTAATCGGCTTCCACGATACGGGATAAGGGACTATTGACATTGACCCAGTGTTGGCTCACTCCAGGCCCACTGTGGGCTCAGCGTGGTCAAAACTTTAGCTTACCCATGCATGGTGTGAATGCTCTTCTGTCCTGCTTGTGAGGAGTAGGATGAGGCCACATGGCCTTCATGCCCAGATGGATGAGTGGGAGGAGCTTGTTAGCACCCATAATTGAAGACCTCTATTCTTTAATGTAATTGAACAGCTGGACAGAACTTTGCTCCTTTATCTTTGCAGCAGAGCTACAAGGCAAATGTAATTAACAAGTAATGGACACTTTTACCCTGAATCATTACACATTTGCCTTACAGGGTATCAAGTTGTTAATTACTCTCTGGAAGACATTTCTGATACTGCATGAAAGAGCGATGTCTATTAAATAAAGGCAAAGGAGTGACTAGAGCAGAGCAAAGGGAAAACATTGTCATACTGACACTCCCTGTGAGTCAGAACGAAAGAAAGAACAGTACAGAGGGATAAATAATTACAGAAATAAAACAGCAGAGAGGGAAATGAGGGAAGAAAGAAAGTCAGACAGAATCTACATTTAGAAACAGAGTCATAGTGGAATAGATGAAGTAATCCTTGATTTATTATTTTTCGTTGTATGGTGAAGACAGTGAACAGGCTCCCTTAGAGGTCTGACCCTCTGGGCATGCCACAGTGCAGAAGGAAAACAAATGTGTCATAATTCCCCATACAATGATAAATAATTGGTGGTGAGCAGGTCTTCAGCCCTTTCCTCATGGGGGTTTTAAAAGGTTCTTGAACTGTAACGCAATTTGAAGAGATGTCTCATGTTGTTAAATTTATGTAAAGGATGCAAGTCTGAGTCAGGACTTCTTTCTCCTTACTAGTACCTACTTCAGGACTGTGCATAATGTAAAGGTTTAAAGCAATGCCATCATCACCTCAAAATATTCTGTATTTAGATTTCATTGGGAGTGGGCGTGGCTTTCCCAAATGTAATGTTTAATGTCGTTTAAGTAACAGTTTTCTGGAATTTTCCTGGGGAACATCCATCCATCATCTTATTTCCTTAATCCTGATCAGGATCGTCGTTATATCCCTGCACCTTCACCGGGCGCAGGGCAGGGCGTTACAGGCTATCCTAACCAAGCCTGGTACAGGGTGCCAATCCTTTGCTGGGTGCACATGCAAACAGTACCCAATTCACCTGACCTCCATGTTTTTGGACTGTGGGAAGAAACCCATGGAGACATGGCGAGAACATGGAAACTTCACCCAGATGGAGACTTGAACCCAAGACCTCGAATATACTGACAACCAAGCCACCGTGCCACCCTTCTTGGAAACAATAAATGTATTGATGCATTTGATAGATGTACTGATTGATTGCTATATTGATATGAATGTATCTATTGGAGACCACCACATATATGTTGATTTCTACCAAAGTCTTGTATAGACTTTAGAACTTAAATTTTGTGATTAGGAGTTTCATTGAACTATTCAGATGCACAACTGAAACCCACACAGCAAACACTGCAACTCCAGTATCAGCCCATATATTTATGATGCATTAGGTTTTCACATCCAGTTACATCCCTAACATAATGCGATTTGCAACCTGATGACTAACTTGTCAGTGTTTTTCGTTTATTTCATGCAGACCTTTTAGGGTATTTTGTTCTCATACCATCACGTTATCCTGCTGCCTGGTGCATTGCTTACTCAATGGTTTCACATATAGATCGGTTTTCATCCAATATCTGTTTGGGGAACATTTTGTTCTCAGAGCTTTATATCTCCTGGTGTCTGATTAGAGTAGCAGTGTTTACTGGTGTATCTCTTTAGCTGAGCTTGTGCTGTGGGTATTTCATTTTTGATGTTAATGTAAGAACATCATGTTACACAAAAAGGAATGAAAATGCATAAAGACTTTGATGTAGGTCTAGAAAGGTGATCCATTAAAATGATTAGGAGCTGAAATAGGAGCCTAGTTAAATACATTGACTGCTGTGTTGCACACTTTTGGTCATTTAGCCACAATGTCTTTCATGCACATGACAAGTCTCTGGGGAAAAGTTGATTCTTTATTCTGCGCGTTTATGAATATGTATGAGTTGTTTATGAATACATCATCTACGTCTGAATTCTTTGATTCTGCACCTGCACCTGTTTATTAAGAAAACAAACCTACATCCACATCATCTGCACACACATATATGCGTGCATGCCGCCTCGGAGAAGCCCGAGGCGGTACTGATATCTGCGATGATAAGGTTATGGAGAAACTCCTCTGTACAAACATGCAAACCTTATTATCTCTAACTCGCATTGTCATTTTGATGCACTTCAAATCTGATTTCCTCCTCCGAAACAGACATTTCCTCTTGTGGAGTGGAGATGGAATATTATTATTTATTTGTTAGTGCACTAAAATGGTGGAGAGAGAGAAATTGCGTCTTCGAGCAATTGGAGTGCACCGCCGCTTTTCTGGGAGGAGGTTATTCTTTAACCTCTGTGTTGGATTCGGGGAGCCAAATGCCCGTCATTAATCTTCAGACAAAGCCCTTGCATCAGCAGAAACAGCCTTAGCTGGGAAGAAGGGACTGTGCCTTAACACTACACTTTTTTAAAACTGTGGTGGATGGAGAAATGCCAAATAAGAAGGAACAAGAGGACTCGGCCCCCACCCCAACCAAAAGAGCTTCGGCCAGCCACTGTACCTTGTTCCGTTTTAATTAAGAGGAAAATATTGCCCCCCAGGGCTCCTGCATAAGAGACAAAGCACTTAGCATGTCTCGCCTTAAATAAGGTTCTACATTGAGTTGCCAAAAATAAATCCCATTTATTTAGCCCTCTAGGGCAAACTGTTTCATGGCTGAGAGGGGGCCTGCCCTGATTAACGTATCTTCCTCTCTGGCTTTCTTTTCCTCTCTATGTGTATTCTCTTTCTCATTCTGTGCATTGTCACAACGTGGAAGCAAGACATATTAAATTGGAAGGATGACATGTCATTTCCATAGTTCAAGGAAGACAAGGGAATGACGTAGGCTCTGATCTTTCTCTCTTCTTTCATCCTTTTATTGCCTAGAAGCCAGAATTACTTGAGAATGTGATCACATTCTTCCTTTTCTTCATCTGTTCTACCATTGCATGTCCTCCACCAACACGCTAGCTTCTCTTCATTAATAGTCAAGAGTCTCATTTGGTGCCTAGCAGGGGGAAGATCTCAGAGAAGCAAACATCTCTTTGGTGTGATGCATGGGAAGAACATTGAGCCTCCAGGCCTGCCTGTGATTCAAAAATAATAGAGTGTGGAGAATAAAGGAGAGTGAGAATATGGGATGAAGTTATTTGGTCCCAGTGAGTAGGCTGATTAAGGATTAATAGTGCTTCACATTTGTTGTGGTAAATGTGGTACCAGTTAAAAATCTGTCTCCCAGCAGGTAGGGGCATCAGGAGTGGTTCCCTCACAGCCAGCTTGATTGGAACCACATGCATTCCTTTCCTTTGGCATTTACGAGCCACCATGATTTGCCTTTTCTCTTTATATTGGAGGCTCCCAACAGAGTGGACATACTGCCACTGCAACATCCGCAGTCCTCCCTTCATGCAACCAAGTCCAAACACTGTTTACTGGGATTTGTTGCATCAGTGATGTGATTAAGTTTCTATCTGTGGTTTCCAGTCCATGCCCTGGGGTACCCTTACCCCTGCCTGCTTGAATCCACTCATTTTATCAATGGAAATGCTTGACAATTAGCAAGTTATGAGTTCCATATGTGTGAGAAGGGAAAACACCACAATATGCAGTTTGTGAAGCTCTCATAAAATATTGTCCAACAATTGAATATTCCAGGTGTTTGTACTTGGATGTGACATAACTATGGAGTGCTGGAGGGGAGCAGCTGCCAGAAGCATGCAAAGGCTCTGCTGCACAATGACATTGCTGCAATGTCATAGGGATGTTGTCGGCAGGCTGGCTGGCTGGCCAAAACATTGCAAGCATGCATTGTGAAAAAGCAGAGCAAAAAAGGATGCTGTGTATAGCACAGCTGTACCTCCCCAGAGTACACAGCCCTTTCAGTCACCCACACCCAATCACAGCCACAGCCTGACCCAGCCCCACCACTTCCCAGCCAGGCTCCCCGCCAGGACACGTGGCAGCCATAGCTCAGTCCTCCACCAGCCGGCGCACTGGGAAAACAAGCAGTTCGCTCTCTGTTTGTTTTCTCATGTCCTTTGGGAATATAGCCAAGCCAGAGACAAATACAGTCTTCATTCTGTGTACTTGTGTTAATATCCATTTCAGAGGTGGGTATAATGTTACACTTTGACCAAACTAGGCTTGAATGAGCGAGATGCAGTTTAATTACTATGAAACTTGAGATATTGGGCTTACTCTTAAGCCCTGGTTTGCCCTTGTGGACTATTTTTATCTACCATCCTTCTAAGAGTTCTAATACTTTATGGAGTTAAATTAATGGACTAATGTTAATACAATGTGACCACAAACTCAGTCCTTGATTTCAGACTGATAGTGGGTTTGTCTCTATACTAGTGAGCTCTCTACATGGACAGCATTTTAAGTCAAAATATGTGCTCACGAGAAGGCCGTCTTGATTCTTAGATACCTCAAAACGCTGCTTAACAAGATACCTTATTTGATGGAATATCGAGAACAGCATTGAATACTTCCTCAGTCATTGAGGCAATCCCACAATGCAATGTGGTGCAGCAGATGCAAGTTATTCTTACATTTAATTCTACTAAAATTACTACAAAAACTTCAAGGGCAGATCTACGGTGGTGATATACTGAGGCCATTTTGACAGCTAAGGTAAGCTGGTCGCATGCAGTAGGCAGGAATAAGTGATGTCATTGCTGGCCAACTAGAGCATCTTATTTATCTCTCTTATAACAATGGATGACTGAGGGTTGAATACCTCCTATGTAGACACTGCCTAGATGTACAGCTTCCTAGGTTTTGAGACAGACCTATATAATGTAACTTTATAGGAATATTCTTACATATTGGTGGCTACAGTTGCATCAACTCAATGTTTTAAGTCACATTGGTTGGTAATTATTTAGATTTTATAACCTTTTGAAATCTGAAAATATTATTGTGCTCATGCTGTATAGTACTGGATATTGAGTGACTGTAAATGAGTGTTACCATGTCAGACACAGAGCAAAGTCTCTATTTTCTCATGTCTTTTGGGGGATACAAGGGCCAGGCAGAAACCGTCCCTGTTTCTTAATCCAGAAGACCCAGAGTTGCTCAAGCTGTTGTAATATTGCTAGGGGAGCTTTTTTTCTGAGCTTTGAAAAAGTAAAATGTTCCTAACACGAGTGTCACTTTTAGCACTATAATTTGCTTCTTGTAACCATGAGAATTGTGTTGCAAAATTTGTCTGCAACCAGGGGACCCATTTACAAAGAACATCATAGATTTTCTTGTCCCTGGACCAGGTTCTGTTTTAACATGAGGCGATGTCGACAGGCGCATTCCATTTTCGAGCACACTCCCAAAAAATGTGCAGTTTGTCCTTGTTCTTCCTGGCAGCATTGCTCCACACGATTTCCTCCCTTCTGGCCTACTTTCCCCTCCACTCCACTGGTTTTCCCCTAAAACCACAATGTAAGGTGACAGCATCGTCTGAGCGCTCTGTTTTTCTCCAACAAATTCTCATTTAATTAAACTCACAAGGGATCAAGGCTTGAAAGTGTTTCATCACTGATGGACAGAAATTAGGGAGTGAAGGATTTTACCTTTTCCTTTATTATATACACCAACCATCTGGACGTATGAAGATGGTCCAGAGGGCCAATCAGTGGAAGGCATAAAGAAAAGTGAGGGAGACGGATGGATAAATGGAAAGAGTGAGTGAGTGTGTGTTCTGGCTTGCTAGCAGGGCTTGAGTGGAGAATGAGAGCCAGAGGCATCAGTCAAAGCGTAGTGGCCAGGGCTGGAACACCAGAGTCTTGGCCTGGCCTTTTAATCAGCCTTTAGGGAGTGAAATATGGGCCTGCCACACCCGTCGCTCCTCCGACTCATTCATCTGGTTTCAATCTCCTCTCTTCTCCTCCCCCGGATGTGCCCGTGTGGGTTTTCCTTATCAAGGCCAAAGAGCAGGAGGGGGAGGTAACTTCAGCTAGCTCTAAGGGAAAACTTCTTGACTAGAAGAAACCACAAGTCTTTTGGGAGAAAATGGCGTGCTGCCAGAGTTTACATGAATAGGATACTGAGCAGAGTTCAGCAAAGCATTCAGAATAAACTGCTTTGTATGGCTATGGGTATTGTTTCAAGTCTTATTTGAGACTGGTTATCAGTAAAAATTGGACAAATGTTCACACTTTACCTTTGTTATAGGTATAGCAACAAGTTGGCAAGAGTTGGACAGGTGGCAAGATGCCCTGTTAATGATCTTCTCTGTTTTAATGGGACCTGTCCATAAACCTTGGCGGCTCTGCAGCTGCCCTCTTTCCAATAGTAGTAACATCACCTGCCCATTTAAGCCATAAATGCACAAAGACAATAGGTCACCTTTGGGAGAGTAATTGCTGCCAACATTCTGACCATTTCATCCAAACTGGTTTGCATTTCCTTCTTTCTTTCTTTTGACCATGCTTGGCCATGCGTTTTCCGGCTGTCTTGTTTCTGATAGGTTCTGCTTAGCCAAGAGATTTAAAAAGTTCATCTAGATAAGTGGTGCTAACATATCAACACGCCACTCGCTACATGTTATTGGACAGGGGAGTTGGCGCTCCTTCTGTTTTTAATTAGCCAGTGAAAAGGGCAGCAGAGAAGCTGCTTGGTTTTGTTGTTGTTGTTAGTCTTTATCCCTGCAATAGCAGGGGTCAGTGCTGACTGCTACACATGTGGACTCTCCCTCCCAGTGCCGCCCACAAAGAATCCTCTCTTTCAATCTGGTCCAAATATCTCTTTTGGCTAAAAATGAGTAAAAACATATGACTGAGGTTTGAATGCTTTTAGTTATTGAATATGTTACATTTTTAGAAAGCAAGGCTGAAATGGACCCATGCCTGATAACTTGGATGAAACAAGGACCACATATGCCTAAAAGACCTTTCTGACAATCAATCAACCAATCAAAATGTATTTATATAACGTTTTTTACAATGGGCGTTGTCACAAAGCAGCTTTACATAATTAGTATCAAACAATCTGAATCTAAGCCCGATGTGAGCAAGCCGAAGGCAACAGTGACAAGGAAAAACTCCCTCAGTGCTGGAGGGAGGAACCAGACTCACAAAGGGGATCCATCCTCCTCTGATCAAACAACACAACACGATGAAATTACATTACTTTTAACATAATTTATACTGGTCAGTCTCATGATTTTGGAGCTGTCCAAAAGGATTGTAGGTGCATATGTTGCCTCTTTCTAACCTAGGATGTGTTCACATTAAATCTGATTAAATCCCATCAATAATGCCTTTTCCACTGATGCACCAAAACATTAACCTCCTGGAGTTTTCAGATGTGCTGATATATTGTGAAAAAAACACTCTAATCATCAAGAGTCATGAGTCAAGAGCTCAGATCTGAATAAACAGATTAGTGATGTGTCGTTCGCAAAAGAGCTGGCTCTAAGAGCCGATGCTTGGTAGTGAATCAAAAGATCCGACTCCCATTGAATGAGAGCTGGATCCCAGTTTCTCATTAGCTCTGCTAACAAACCTGAGGAAAGGGGCAGAACAGACAGAAGGAATCGCATCAGCCCATCCAAACTGAGGCGTCTGATTTTCTGGTTTATGTAGTGTTTCAACATTAAGAGTTTGGTTCTGCTGTTGATATTGTAGATTTGTTTGCAGTGTGGTTTTTTTTTTTCCTGTGTTCCATTAAAAGTTTATTTAAAAATGTTAAATAAGGTCCCAAGTGGCTCAGCGGGCAAAGATGCTACCACTATGACCCGAGGATCGCGAGTTTGAATCCCAGTCATGCTGTTTGCCATCAACAGCCGGGGCCCAAGAGAGCAAAAATTGGCAGTGCTCTCTCTGGGCGTGTAGATGCGCTCTCACTCTCCCTATCACTCACACATTGCAATGTCCGCTGGCTCAGGCGTCTACTGATTGGTCCAATCGGAGCTGGGGACCCTGTGTGCCTTCCTCCAAGTGCATTAGGCTCTCCAGTGACGGTGTATCAGCGGTGGTTCGAAAAGATGTGGTGGCTACATCACACACAACGGAGGAGGCTTGTGCTTGCCTGCACCCTCCTAGAGTCGGGGACAGTGCAAAGTGATGGCCTAACGGAGGGGATGGGCTAATTGGCTACTACATTGGGAAGGGGTGAAAAAAAAGTTAAATAAAAGTAAGAATGTTTTTTAACATAACTAATGCACAAAATGAAGCAATTATAAAGTTTATCATAAAGAGACTGAAGGCAAAAGGGTTTCTCAGCACACAAACCATTTATTTTTGCTTATTTTGATTTAAATATGAGGCTACAAATGATAACAAGCAAAGAGCCGTTTGGGAGCCAAAAGAGCCGGCTCTTCTTTGGGAGCCGAACATTAAGAGCTCGCTCACTTAAGAGAGCCAAACTTCCCATCACCAAAAAAAGAGGTGTTGGCTACACACTGGTCAGTACAGTTTTTAGAAATTGTATGTGGTTTTATTTCTAAAGCTTAACAAATGTAAGTTGATGTGGTTTTGACTCATTCAGTGGCTCCTAGATTGAATATTTATTAGATAAGTGTGAGGAGAGTATTTTTGCTCAAGATCACCTTAGGTGAGATGTCTTTGTTCAGGTCCAGATTCCAGACATTCTAGGGCCACTATTTCACCAATGGAATTTCCGAAATTACCATGTCATTATCATATGAATGGCAGATTACGTCTTTTGGTGGGAAAATATGCACAGCTGTCAGATTCGCTCTGGAAAACATGCCTCTGCTCATTTAAGCTCCTCTCACAAATATCTATTTTGAATTTTGATTCAAACTATATATATATATATATATAGTGAGGAAAATAAGTATTTGAACAGCCACGACCCATCTTCAATGCTAACTGAGGTGAGGAATCAGCCCAGAACTACACGGGAGGAGCTGGTCAATGACCTGAAGAGAGCTGGCACCAATGTTTCCAAGGTTGCTGTGTCTAATACACTAAGACGTCATGGTTTAAAGTCATGCATGGCAAGGAAGGTTCCCCTGCTTAAATCAGCACACGTCCAGGCCCGTCTTAAG
>BRDA01022344.1:9219-30904 GCA_036984385.1 Crenuchus spilurus
AAAGAAATCGGGTGAAGTTGGAAAAATAAGACACATCCAATCACGACCAAAGATCGCATGAAACGTAAAGTAAATCAGCTAATGAATTTCAAACCAGTGTTTTTTAACTGAGGTAAACAAAAACAAAAGTAAACGAAAAAACACGTAAAAGATAAAAAATCCACTGAAGTATAAAAAGAATAACTTAAAAAGGAGATGAACTAAACCCCCTTTTTACCAGTCTTTAACTTTGGAAAACTTGTGTTGTCTTTGACTAATATTTAAATTGGTTTGATGTTCCAAAACATTTAAGTGTGACAAACATGCAAAAAAACAGGAAATCAGGAATGGGGGTAAACACTTTTTCACACCACTGTACCTCAAACAAATTAAAAGGTTTCAATTTCTGACCATTTTTCCCCCAAATCAAGTAGAGGAAAAATTCAATAAGAAAAATATGAAGTCACCTAAAAAATAGAAAATGCACAAAAAAGCAAATGAAAACAAAAACAAATGGAGTCAATTTTTTGTGACCAAACTTTAAGTAATCGACTAAATGAAATGCAAAGTACGCTAGAAACCAGCACTAACCTACACAGAATAAAAAGGTTGAAGTGGGCTAAAGAAAAGCTATGATACAGTTTGAATGATTGGGTGAAAGTGATATTCAGTGATGAATCATTAATCTGAATTGACTGAGGACGTGTTTTTGTCTGGTGCTGATCTAATAAAACAAAGATAATTGAAATGACATTCCCACTAAGGGACATGGCAGCAAACAGTTGAGATGGCAATACACTTGAAAATTTATGGTGGAAATTGATGGCCATCATATCCAGGAAATTCAAAGAAAAAGAAATCAGGTCCAAAACAAAAGCAATAGGACAACCAATAGTATTAATTGTGAATTTGCTACAAAGTAAAAAAAATCTGGGTGGACACCCTAAAAGTGAGGTGATTACATATTTTTTTGCCAGGGGGTTGTACAATTCTGGGGAGCTGCAGTGCCAGGATAATGGTACAATATTGTATCTTAAGCATGTACAGTATTTACTGACTGGCAAGCCTGCAGATTTTTTTTCCAGATGGTATTTTATAATACCATAAATATAATACAATAATTTTAGTACATGACATTGAAATCTAATATACTTAATTTTGAATAAAGTGGTAACTTTATATAGGTTACACAATAACCCAGCAGCATTATTATTAAAAACAGAAGGCTTCTGAACTCAATGTTTGTCAATAGAGCGCTTATCATAAAAAAAAAAAAAAAACTTTTACTTTTCAGAGATGGGGCATACATGCTTTTAGCAGCTGATCTTGTTTCTTTCTTAGTGCAAACAGTACAACCTAGTTTCATCTTTTAACGTCTACATTAGTTTCCAAAATACTAACCACAGATTTTTTTTTTAATATGAGTAATTAAGCCTCACTGACCAACCAGTCACAACTATTTGTTAATAGTAAATTATTAAAACCAAACGCTCTCAGGGCTTTAGTTCTTAATGGTACTGAAGGCTTATCAGTGTATAAAATGTCATTACATACTACATAGGAGGACATAAGGACACATGGCTTCATTTAAATTCTACATCCCCCTCCCTGGGAAACATCTGACCTCTAGCCTTGTACTATACAAGTTTAGTTCAAGTTCTTAAGCCTGTTGCCCTGACAAAAGACCTCCAACAATGCGGTTCTGTTTGATTGAATCAATGTGAGAGCCAGGGAATCAAAAGATGTATAAACAAACTGGACATGATTGTTAAGAGAATGCTGTTTCCATAAATGCTGTTAAAAATATTGCAACCAGCAATGCTAACACTGCTAATAACTCTGTGAGGTTTGTTACATTATTTGGGGCAAAGAACGACTTTATATAATACCTTCCAAATAAAAATATCCTGAGAGTAGTCAAGAATTATGCAAATAACATTCACTTCGATGTCAAAATTACATGTTTAATTTCTTTTCCCTTAATCTATTTACATTCAGTTCAAATATTGATTTTGTTCTACACAGCTACATATTCTCCAACCCAACATTAAAATCTACAACTTCCCAGAATGCTAAACTCCACACAATAAGCATGGGAAGGACAAAGAAATAGAATGGTGATAAAATAGTTTAGAATATGGTAGGTAGTGCATGAAGCATATTTCACATAACATGTTTGTGTGTAATGAGGGGATGAATTTACATATCTTCCTGACGGTTCACTGGTGTAAGATTAAACTTGTGTTGCTGAGGAAACTTAGGGAGATAAACAGATGCTTGCCTCATCCAGTGTTGCGGGTGATGGGTGACATTTGAGACAGCAATAATTCAGAGTAAACCTCTGACACAAGACCTTTTCCTGTACCAAGTATACTTGAAAAATTACTTAAATGACACAATAAAAAAATAACCCATAGCCATACACACAGTGCAAACAAACACATGAGGAAAGCATAAATTCCACATTTTCTATCCATACAATAATGCCAGCTTTCACACAAGCAATGAGTCTTCTCCTTTAGGAACAAAGAAAAAGTTGGTTGATCGCCATTTTTCTATTTGGCTTCTAGCATCCAGGGGAAAAGAACATTTAAAATAAAACTTTTTTTATTTTAAAGTAAAAACCATTTCTACAGAAGCAAGTAAATAAATAAAGATATACTAATTTTGCTTCACCCATCACCAGTGCACAGTGTGAGCGACCCTGTCTAAGTGTAACTGAAAATGCAGGGCATTACCAGAGTGTCAGGACACACTGGCAGACCCCTGAGCTGTACGTGTGCATTCTCTTAGTAGTTCATTGTTCACGCATATGTCCCTCCAGTTATCAGAAGCTCGTAGACAGGGTCCCGGCCTCTACGACACAGCACTACAAAAGCACACAGCATCCCAAGCATCTAGAAAAGCAATAGAAAGGAAACTGATTAGCATATTTTTTTGATACACACAGAAAATCAGCTATTTTGGTAAAAAAAAAGTCAGCTTTAAATAACTGATGGGGGGAAAAGGGCTATTCAGGGCCAAGTGAAATTAGTCATGTTTAACAGAATGCCATCTAGCCAAGATGGAAATCTAAAAGAAATAAAGATGAAACATGATATTAAAAACTATATTTTCCTATAACCAACAATACTGATTAACAATACAGATACTCTGAAAATTAAATGAGTATTTGAAAACAACATTTATTTAATCCTGTGAAAATGTTTTAGAAGAAAACTATTGCAACCTAAACCCACAGCCTGTCAGACTGGCCCAATTCTTAACATGTTAATTATTGAGACACGCCGAGTCAGTTTACATGTGGAATGGAAAGTAGCCTTTGGATGTGAACTATGCCTTTAGAATCAGTATACATTTTTAATAAGCCCTGGAACCAATTTGCATATGAATTTGACAGACACACAAAATCACCGCTTTTGAAGCTCTGTCTACCTCAGGGTAGAGGACTATAAAGACGAGAATACAATGAGTGGAACATGATCACAATGACCACTACCTGTAAGATATGAGAGGTTTCACTATGCTGAAGACACAAATCATTATTTTTTCTCACTTGAAAAAGGGCTGGAATTTCTCCCTGCATCTTTGATCAATGAAATATTCAAGGACACATACTTTTTGTTGCATATCAGAGCAAATTAAGGTCATACCTGAATTGCAGCAAATGTCAGTGCAGCCCAGATGACATACATCATTATCTCCTTCAATTTCTTCACAACTAGAGCTTCACATCCCTGAAATGTAAAAAAAATGCAACACTGTGTCATAAAAAGGCTTAATGAAACAAACTCTCCAACACCAATCAACACATACAATCTTACCTCAGGGTAGAGGTCTCCATGACGGGAGAGGGAGCCAGTACAGTTACTTGCATTAGGTTTGCAGCAGCTCAAGGGTACACTGTTGTTTCGAGATTCTTTAAACCAGCGTGTGTTTCTCCAGTCTGAGTAGTTGGCAATTCCACAGCAGTGGAGCTTAAATGTGATGTGTACAAAGTAATCATGATGTTAGGATTTATGCCAAGTAACCCAGCAGTACAAAAACATAAGAATAAATGCTTAACTCACTGAATCCCAAGACCAGTTTAAGGTTCACATGTGCACAGGTAATTTTTAAAACTTTTTTTTTTTTTTTTAAACAGTCTTCATCCACATGATAACACAGTAACATGCTGTCAGACCCTGCCAAACCAGCAGGTGGTGAAATTACATTAACCTTAAAGCCATATTGGACAAGCAGAGGATTTAAACCAGTGATGTTAACAGTGTCTGTGTCAGGGGAATTCTGGATATAGCCAGAATCACCAGGCATGTGTTATTCCGCCAAATCGGGCTTGATTGAAAATTCAAAAAAGTAGCAGTGTGTGTTTTAGGCTACTTTCATAATTATAAAAGATAAAAAGTACAAAAATGATGTACTTTTTGGATGTGGACAAAAAGCAAATTTAATTAAAGATTAAATTATAAGTCTCACCTGTCTCTGCACATAATCAATAGCGCGACTTGGGGCATCGGTGTTAGTGCCATTGTACTCATTGTACACCTTCTGGATCGATTGATTGACCTGCTCTTCCACCTAGAAAATGATCACATTCTTTAACAGAACATTCTACATTTCAAACTTTGGATTTTACGTAGGAGAGAAAATAGACAAATAACTGTGGATCAACAAAGAAAAAAGGATTTGTATTGTTAAGCACTTTGCAGGTAACAGGACCTTATCCATACATGACAGCTTTTGTTCAATAGGTATTTAATCAACAAAAGACAGCAGTGTGACTCCACCTTCAGAAAACATTGATTTGCCTTCAGAGAACACTAACCTTTGCTCTGTAAATGTAGCCAAGAACCACTACAACTACCTCCGTCACAAACACCAGCATGAGAATGATGACAAACTGGAAAGTAGGAATTCAGAAAATACATTTTAATTAACAGGCCATTACTATAGTTAAAAATTGGCTGAACACACACTGAATCTTGTGATGGTCACTATATGGTCTGAGGTTTAACTGACCGTTGCCAGCCCACAGTGGCTCTCACGAATTGTGGCACAGCATCCAATCAGGCCAATGATAAAGAGGAGTGCACCAACAGCAATGATGACAACTGCAGGGATCAATGTGTACACATCTTCAAAGAAGTGCTCGTAGTCGTCATATGTGATGAAAACGTAAGCACCAACGTAACAGAGGATCCCAGCAGCAGCCTGTGGAAACATTTCATGTCAACTCCAAAATGAGAGAGAAGATAAATTCTGACCTAAGCATTAGTCAAAGTAAACAAAGTCAACTGTGTCTCAGCAGATCCCTGATGTCAATCCTCCTGTTCCTCTTTTTATCTGTATTAAGTCTGGCTAGAAGCAAATAATGAAGTTACGATGGCATGGCATAACACATCAGACAACCCTTAACTTATGGAGCAGTAGCATCTTGATGAATTGAAATAAAAAAGGTACTACATAAGAGACAAACAACTGACAAAACCATGATACAGTAAGAAACAAACAAACAAAAAATGTTTGATAATAGGACATTTTCAGTAGATAGAGACCACTGCGTCTAAAACTATACAAGGTGACCCAACTTCCCTACATTTACATATGAACTCTAAATCCCGGACCTTCGACAAACCATTTACCCATCACAGAAGTTAATAAAGGTTTTTAATGTGACAACCATTAATTTGAAATAAACTATTTCCTAGACCTTACAATACCTCAAATCGTGATTTTTGTATTAATCTACTTTTGAAATATGAACCAATGTCTTAAACAAATACTGAAGGATCAAGTGTAGTTTAAACGACATGCTGTATTTAAACTGGGAGTTTGATCAGTTACGAGTACGGAAATGTAAACAAGAAACTTCATTTTTCCTTATTTTCTTATTCCTTCCCAAACAACGTCTCTTTAAACCCCCAGTGCTAATTATTTGTTTCCATTCTGACTGCTGTGAACTTCGGATGTTTGTTGTTATGCCCCACATTTAAGTTAAACTATTGCAGTGCTTTTTATCACATCAACATTGCGTGTTTAACTGTCAGCCCAACTCGATAACTGCAGAGCAGCAGTAAACAGCGAACAGAAAACAACCGCACCAACGTTAGCTAGCGTAGCCTGTAGCAAAGTTTTGACAACATCCGACATTAACGTTGACTGACACCAGAGTTCTGCATGGCTTACGTCGTGCCTTTTTAGTAAAACAAGAAAATGCACATTCTCGCTGACAAAGATAAATTTAACTAATGTTAAACGTTAGTGTTAGCCGTGCTGCTATCTAATGTTAAATGTAAAACTGCTGCGTAGACGAATCCAGGCTAGCTAGCATTGGCTAACTCAACTGACGCATCCAAAAAATAGAGGTCGCCTTGGCTTACCCAGAAGATAAGGTTCAGGAAGACCAGTACAGTCTTTGAAGAGGTTATACCACACTGACCCATTGTCATATTTGATAAACGTATGTAACTGTAACCTGTAATCTAGCTGCTATAAACTATATGCTGGCTGGCAGTTGAGCGGTGTCCATGCCCCGTTGTCCCTCTCTGACCAAACGCCACTAAAGCAGCGAGCTGGAAGGAGTCACGTGATCCGGTGAGCTCATCATACTTTCAGAGCCGAGACACAATAACGAAATAAAACCCGAATACAACCCATATGACCGTATTATATTATGTCTAGGTATTTCCTGCTATTCGCTGATTTCTTCAACATATCACAGAACCAAACGTGGACTTGAATATTTATTCAAACGTTCATTTTCACAGTCCAAACAAATGGACTCATTCACACAGGTCAATCTCTGAGGCAGTTATTTATTTTGTTTTATTTATTTGTTATTTCTCAATTACTATCATAATAATGTGTCTCCACAAGCAAATACCATGACTGTCTAGACCAGTGGTGTCTAACTGCAGTCTTGGAGGCCTGGTGTCCAGCCCAATTTTGTCATTTCTCTTCTCTGACAGTACAGTTAAACCTGTTGAGCTGAATCAGGTGTGGTTGATCAGGAAGATCAGCACACTGTGCAGGAGTCCGGCCCTCCAGGACTGGAGTCTGACACCCCCGGTTCAGGCCAAGATCGAGATGAGGAAACATTTGTATATATATGTATATATTTTGAGGGATTACACCGCATCAAAATGAAAAAGGATCACAGACTAACAGGAACCAAACTAAAGATCTGTTATCTTGGGCTTACAGTATGAGAGAAAGAAAACAGTCAGCAAAAAGATCATCAGAGGAGTCATGTACAAGCCAGGCTGAAGAGACAGAACACAGAATATTCTAGAGAAACACCATCCATGTAATCACCAGGAGTCCACATCAGTTTAAAGACTTTTATAACAATGATAAATAATCAGTACAATAAGCATTTCAAAGGCTGTTCACTTGCAACGACTCAGAAATATCCTTCATATACATTGTGCGTCAGCTTATATTTGTAGGTTATTCACATAATTAAATGAGACGTGCTGTTTTTGCTTCACATCATCACAAATTCAACAGTAGAAGAAGGATATGACACACCTGTGTAAATAAGTCATGAATCTGTTTTTAACCTGGCACTGAACACTGGTGTTGAAGTATACAGTGTTAAGTGATGATCTGGTTCTGACTGTGCACTAAGACCAGGTTAAGGTTATATACCAGGCAGACTGAAGCTGCAGGCTTGGTGCATTGCTGAGAGTCCTCATATCTCTTCAGTTATCTTCTGTCATCTGGTTCACATGTGAGATTTTTCCACAGAGTCCTCCTAAGACTTCAGTTCATTCAAGTGAATAAACAGAGGCAGGTATTCAAAAGTACATAATACAGAACCTCATGTGATTGTGTCTTTATCACGTCAGATGATGAGGTTGAGCTCATCAGTGAACATCACAGTACGTCAGACTGGAGTACACAAGTCTGGAGGTTTGGATTAGGCCAGTGGCATCTCAAGAATAGAAAGTTAGGTGGGGCACAATAAATTCTGTGGGCAGCATTCCACTCGTTAGTGAAACTGCACACAAACCTACTTGCTCAATTAATTTAACCACAAATGCACTTCATCAATGAAATTCCAAAAAGCATAATCTGGTGTTATGCAAAATTCGACACCCCCACCATGAGATACATCCCCTGTTGAGAGTCTTACTTACCTATGGTATTCCGTTGCCTTTACATTGGTTATTGTGACCAAAGTAACTTAAATACAATCCATACCAGTCATGAATAAAAGAAATAAACCTTTTACTGAGGTAAGATGACTGTCTCTGTGTTATCTGTTATCTTGACTAAGCTGTTGATGTGATTCATTATATTGCCTCACTAGCAGCGGCTAATAGGTACTGTGACATTTGAGCGGCAAACTGCATAGCAACACTGATACTGTAAAGGATATTCACATAAGCTCCCATATGCAAAACGTTCATTTTTTATTGGTTGCTGCCAGCATAGGCATGCCACACAGCTCATTATAGAAAGCATGTTGCACATGCGCACAGTGTTTTCTACTGCTCACTTGCTTAAACGGACGCTGACTGGCCGGCCCCATGCACACTAACTAAATGAAGACGGCTGAAATACTGACCTTACTCAACATGTACAGGAATATTTCAGGTGTATTATGAACTATACTGCCATTTTCATAAGTCAAATACACAACAATGTTAGAAAATAATATTTGAATAAAATAAATTTAAACAAGATTATTGATAATGTCATATTGCTCCACAGCGACATCTGGTGGGGCTGGGCCTCACCTGCTCTTAATGTAGAAATGTCCCTGGATTAGGCTTTTCTGAAATTCAGGAAATGTATATTTCTGAATATAGAAACATCACACACTGAAGACATCTACTTAAAATATAAATACTGAAAAGCCCATCATGTAACTATCCCAACTTTCTTATGTTAATTTACTGAATTACTGTATTTAGTAAGTACAAAACTTGTTCCTAAATGACTGATTAGAGATTGTTTTATACATTTCACAGCCATACTTAGTAAACCTATGAAAACAATCTGCAACTGTTTACATGAAATGTAACAAATGCTGCCTACTCAGGTTTATTCTGAGGCAGGATGGCATTAAGTAATATCCAAATCCTATGTATATATAAAAGACTGCATTAAAGACTTTTGTTCATTTTTGAAGATAAACTAAAAACTTATCAACTGGCCAATCAGTTGAGGTCTAGTGAATGTTTTAAATGTGAGTTTACATATTAATTTATGTCAGATGAGCTTCAAGGCACCTACGTAGGCAGCAAGTTATCAAGAAATTTACCTGAACGCCCTGAAAGTCTAATGTTCAGTCTGAATTTGGGACTGTTAGAAGAATGGTTTGGATTAATACAGGAGCTTGTCTGAAATATAAGCACACTCTAAATTTCTCAGATGGAGGCTCAGTATTAATCATATATATATATATATATATACACATATACATGTTTTCACATTGTGTTGTATACCCCTTTCAGTCACTTTGAGGTTATTGAGGAACAACGCTTTGCACACACTTAAAATCTGCTAAAACAAAGTATTACATCAATGACCTGGGCTAAACTGTACTCCCTGTAAATCCCACTTTTGACTTTTGATTGTAGCTCTTATAACTGCAGTTTAACAACGCATGCACTCAGTGAACTTTAGCAAAACTGAAATCAGCATGTGTGCCAAATAACTTATCCAAGTGGCTAAAATGGGGAGCAAAGTTGGTATTAGGCTTCTGATGGTGCACATCATGTTTGCTTGGACCTCCGTAGATGCCAAAGGGAATCAGGCGAGAAGTAGACCACGGGAAGTCATACCCGCAGTGATCTTCCACAGACACATACACATGGGTCACCATAAATGCCCAAGTAGTTAGCAGGTGGCACCTCAGTAGAACTGGATTGATGGTGGTCCAGAACCCCACAGTGACCAGCTCCCAGCCCCCAAGGCACTGCGTGGCCAGGGCAAAGGGTGCAGAGTAATCGTGGTGGATGGCATGGAAAGTGATGTACAGCCAGCGGACCTTATGATGCAACAGGTGCCAGATGAAGTACTGCAAGTCAAAAAGCAACAGGTTTCCAGCCACGCCCCCAACCAGCTCCAGTAATGTGGGTGCTTGTTCAGGCAGGGGAATGGGGGGTCTCCATGCCCACTGGGCAGCAGCTGCTGGGAACACCAGAAGAATGTGATGGCGAAGGGTGATGCCAGCGCAACGGAGCATCATCGAAGGGGTGGGCAACTTGTTCGGCTGGATCTTGTACCGACAGACAGCTGGCCACTTCTTTCCCATAATATCACAGAGCAGATAGGGCAGGCAGAGGACGAAGTATGAGGACACTGACAGAATTACAGGGAAGAGGGGGGACCTCAGAGTGTCGGAGTGATGCAGCCGCAGGTAGTCCCACAGAGGCTGCAAAACAGACTCCTGTCCATAGCTTTCCCATATTGTCTTGCCAAAATGAATGAAAGTCATATTGTAGGTATCTCCACCTGATAGGTGATCAGTGTTCAGAGGTGCAGAGCTGAGATCATTCTGCTGATCTTCGCATTCCTCAGAATGCAAAGATATCCAGTGACCGCTCTCTGAAATATTAACACTGTTCTCTCTGTAAATAATGAATTATTTAAGCACAAGCCAAAGGGAAGCTAACTTTTAGATCAATTTACCTTCTTCTAAACACAGTTCATGAAGAGAACATCTGACTCTGGCTCTTATTACTGACCAAACCCAGGAAACTGGCCGTGCAAACGTTTGGGTTCATATCAGTATGTGTGGTGTTATAAGCAGATCAGAACAGTTTAATGTCTGTATGCCGAGATGCGCTGCAGGTCTTGGGTGCTGTCAGAAATGGAGAAGCGCTGATCACAGGAAGAGAAGCAGAAAACCTTGCGCAGTGTTTCGCTCCGCAGTGAGCAGCACATTTGTTTCAGATGAACACAGCAGGTCTGAACTGATCGAGGAGCTCTGCCGAGTCCGAGCACAGAGGAGAGATTCAACTGAGCATTCGAGCTCATCTTAATTAAACACTGGCTCGAGTGGCCAAAGGTGAAGGAAGCCAGGTGTTGTACCGAATTCCGCCTCTCCGCCACAATCCGTCTCCCCCTCGCGTGCACTCGCGTCACACAGCAGTATAAGCACAACAAAGCGAAAAGAAACAACTATTCATATCCCTATTTTTCTCTCACAGAAAATAACAGAACATAAAACACCACTGTGTTATATTTAACAACCGGAAGTCTTAAATAAATCTATTAAGACAAGATATACAACAGAGCTTCTGACACAACTATTACAGCGTCTCGTTTGATTTTTCTAAACTTTTCTGATTCACGTCTTTTCAAAATAAATAACGACACTGTAAACACTATAATGTTGTCTAACTAAGAGCGGAGTTAAACAAATCAAGTGTGATACACACGTCATTATAATGACACTTACATTAATGTATTTGGTGTGGCATGTCCCTACACTTTTTAAACAGGCAGTTTTATTCCCCTGCCATTTTTACCATCCAAAAACAATATTACGCTATATAAAATTGAGACAGGTCGAGCACTAGGACCAAGCGGAAAACGGCCTCTCAAGCTGAAGCCTATTTCTCGTTAGACAGCACACAAGCTCATGGATTGGCTCTGCCGTTTCTTGCTAACATGTGATTGGCCGTCCCCGCTATCACGCCATTTAGTTGTAAACAGCAGCTCACCTGCCACTGTCAGTTTATGTTGGGCATTTGTTTTGTCTTGGTTGTGTCAGCTAGATGGATTTTAATAACAGAGGTTGCATTTACATTAACATTTGAATTTGTGTATATGTGTGTATGTGGCAATCAGGTGGCAGAATGTCTAAAAAAGAAAAATAGACATTAGAGACTTCTTTAGATATGGCATTGCTCAAACATTTCAAGCCCCACACCATACTCAAGCCAGTGGTGTTCCCCCACTTCTGAAACAATTTTTTTTGTGACTTCCTGAGTAGAAAGAACTGCACTGCAAAACAGTGAAAGTTAGTATTTGTTAGGGACAATGTTTAAACTTTGACTGATCTTAGTCTTTAGATTAGAATTAGTGTAGATATGTTTTGTATAAATAAATGAAGAATAAGTAGGCTTTTGTTGGTGTTCAGACCAGTGTTCACATCACAAAATGGTTAACTATGCTGATGTTCTCTCCTGTTAGCAGTGTTGGATTTACCTGTAGGCTCCACAGGACTTTGTGTAAGTTGGGTGTAAAACCCCTCAGATGTCTCGGTATGTAGATGTTCTGTTGTAACTTCTTTTGTGCATTGTTTTTGCATTGCAGTTCTTTCTTCTACTCGGGTGTCACTATAATTATGTGTGTAACACACTTGATTTGTTTATGACTCCGCCCTTAGTCAGACAACATTAGTGTGTTTACAATGTTGTTATTTCTTTTGAAGAGATGTGAATCACAGAGTTTAAACCAATAATACGAGACGCTTTTATAGTTGTGTCAGAAGCTCTGTTGTGTATCTTGTTTTAACAGATTTATTTAAAACTTCTGTTTGTTACGTTTAACAATAGTGCTTTATGTTCTGTTGTTTTCTGTGAGAGAAATAATAACTTTAATAGTTGTTTATATACAGAAACGCGGTTTGTTGTGCCCACACTGCTGCGTGACGCGCGTGCACGTGAAGGGGAGTCGTATTGTGGCGGAGAGTCGAAATTCGGCACAACACCTCTCGCCACAGAAACGATGTGTGTTTTTGGGGTGTCAGCAGGTGGCAGCAGTGAACCCCGCAGCGTCAGTACAGAAGGAGAGAGAGTGAGCATTTTAACCTGTGACTGTCCGTGTCACTTCAGAGGGATTGACGCGGATATATTCACTTTTTACTTAAATCGGTTTAGCGAGGTGTTGTGGCTGATTATGGAGCCACCCGACAGTGCTGAGCAGGTCAGTGACAAACTTCTCTCAAAGAGAAAATAAGGAGATGACGTCAGTGTAAACAAGTTAGCTTTAGCAGAAGTAGCGCTACTTCAGTCGAGTATCAATATAACTAAATACAACTCTGTGAAAGGAACTGTTACCAAAAACAAATAGTACACAACGTCGTGACTAACATCAAACTAAAGTTTGTCAGTTTACGATTTGGTTAACGGGACTTTTAGTCTAAAATGAAAGCCATAAAACAAGTGAGAAGTGCACCGTACATTAAAACTGTGCTATGAACAACTAAACCAGAATTCAGTGAAACTTATTATTTTCCTCACACATGTAGCTTCATAACTATAAGTGGAAGTATTGTCATCTAATAATTCTTGGAAAAATGTATAAACGTTTTTAAAATGCACGGAAGTGATTGAGTGTAACCACAACATCTCCCCCTGGCTGCTGTTTCAGTAATGTTTTTGTAATTTGACATTTTTTAATCTATTAGATAACAGATCAAAGATTCTGTTTTCTTACTCTATTTATTACTCTATTAGATAACAGATCAAAGATTCTGTTTTCTTACTCTTACTCTATTAGATAACAGATCAAAGGTTTTGTGTCTGTGATCAGTACCATTAAATAATTTTTGTAACTTTTCTTGCTAGCAAAAAAAAAAAAAAAAAAAACACCTGCAAGCTTTGAAAAGAGATTAAGTGTAAAATATTGTATTGTACTGACGGACAGGTTTAGAGTGTTACCTTACAGGCAGTGGAGATGCACTTAATAATATTAAAATAATAAACTATGTAATATGGGTACAACAGTGTCATCAGGATCGCTTCAAGGTCATGGTCAGTGTAATTGTTTTATTTGAACGATGGCTTGAGAAGGAACAGAAAATGTGGAAACTACGACAGGAAACAATATGAATATGGACACAACCTAAGGAGAAAACAACCTAAGGAGAAAACACAGAAATATGGCAAACTCCATCTGAATAAATGCTTTGCCCTTTCTTTGCATTGCTTTGCCCTGCCTCCATTCTGAGTGACTACGTGCACCACTACTGACTTTAGGTCATCACGGAAATGGTGCTGTAAATTCTACACATTTAAACGTTATCTCTTATGTTAACCTTTCTTGTACTTAGTAACTAATTTATGACTGTACATATCAAGCTTTGTGTAGAGATAGTCTTAGAATGTATTGCTGAGATTCTGCCAAAATAAGCATTTCGGGCTCTGCAGTAGTCAGTAAATTGACCTTGATTAGATTAAAAATACCCTGTACACTTCTATATAAATCTTTGTGTTAGGCCACCAGTACCAAACATTATAATGGATATATTATGTTATAATAAATTATATTATATGGAAGTTATCTCTGAGATCAAGACATTTAAAAAATATAATGTATATTACACAATTTCCACATTGCATGTTATGGAAATGAATATTTCATAAAATGAATACTTTATCTGCTTTATTTGATTATTTCCACAGCTACATGATGTAGGCAGTGAGGAAGACTCTGTCCCTGTGACAGAGAAAGAAAACAGGATGCAGAAAGAGGAGTGCAGGAGCCAGATCACTAAGCAGATGACTTTTTCCACAAAACAGTTGTGCCGCTTCTACTCCCAGGGTCGATACTGTCACTATGGGAAGAGATGTCACTTTCTTCACGAGAGGCCTGCTCCCTCAGAGGCACTGAAGGACCTGGAGAATAGATCAGAGCCCAGGCAGAGCAGTAATGATATTCATTCTCCAGATTCACAAGAACAGTCGGATATGTGTGGTGGTGCTGAGAAGGAGGACCACCCATTAATCTCAAACCTTAGGGCTGTTCCGACCAAGCAGGATCGAGCTCGGCGGCCTTGCCGCTACTTCATGTCAGGTTACTGTGCCATGGAGGAACGCTGTCGCTTCTGGCATCCACAGCTGTTTCCTTCAGTGGAGGACCACCCTGCAGGATGTAAAGAGAAGACCAGACCAGTGACCAGTCGGCCTTCTACAGCTCAGGAGCAGGTCAGTCTGACTGATCTAACTGAAGAAATGACCAAGAAACTACGGGACACAGAGATCTCCCAGTTAATGAAGAGGTTCCCTAAGGACAAGGTCATAGTACAGGAGAGGGAGGACGGCAAGCTCATCTATTACCGAGTCACAGTCGAAGCTACAGATCCAGACTGGGTAAAACATTCACCTGTCAAATTTTTATTTCAAAAATGTAAATAAATATGTAATTAATTTTTAAAGAACCTAAAACTACTCCTTGTAGGTTAACAATAAAAAAATTAAAAATGTAGGTAAACATCTTGAGGTAACACTATACCAATATATTTTTAAATGATGTCATAAGAATAAAGAAACTGCACTGCCTAACCTTTTTAATAGAGGCCAGATAGACAAGTTCACTAATGGCTTATACTCTTAATAGGGAATTTCCTTGTGGCTGCCCCTGGATTAGGGTTGAGTTCAGTTATAGACAGGCAGCATGTTGTGTGTTTGTGCACTTTAGTCTGTGCATTGTTGTCTGAAAACCTTTGTTGTTTCAATTCTAAACACTTGTCTGCCAGTCTCCACAGGGAATTCCCAGTCCCTAGCCAGGGAATCAACTTTTCAGTCATCTCCCCTAATACTTCAACTTTCACCTACTAGTTTCTCAGTGAAGCAACTACAGAAAGAGATTTTTATAACCCACTTGAAAAAAAATGTATGTGAATATCATTCTATTAGGCAAAGCTTAACAAATACTTAAAATAAAAAATACCTATGTAATATATAGTACTGTATGTTTTCACAATTTGTGAACTATGTAAATGATACTGTGAAATATTTTGTACCACTATAACAGTAACAAACAAAGTGCATGTTGACATTTCTAAAACATTCTACAATAACTAAACATAAAAAAATGGTCTTTGTAGTATAAACCATGTGATAACTAAATGCAGTCATGATTTGAACATGTCACCATGAATAAAACCCTACATTGCTAAAGTTTATTATTATTATTATCACTTTGTTCTTGTTCAAATTTGTATGTCATTAAAAACATTTCCTGTGTTTGCATTAAGAGCTGCTGTCTGTTTTGCAGCCTTTTGACCTGAAGGAAGTGGACATCATGGTTAGTTTCCCTGAGAACTATCCTCAAGAGGTATGAACTTATAATGAAAATGAATTTGCCTTTGTTTCTTGTTTGATTGAAATGCCTTAAAATTGAATCTTAAAATTGTCTATAGGTGTTTACTGTAGATGTTCCCGAGGACCAGCACTTGCCATTGGTAATGGGGAGGTAAGGGTTCAGTTCTTATCTTTAGTTGGAATAAAGTAATGATGTATATTGGTTCAAATGAAATGTAACAGATATTAATTTCCTTGTGGATGCATCTTCATATGAAGACATGTACAGGTAGCGTCACAGGAGTGGCTACAGGCCAAGCATGCAACCAATCATCTAATGGGGAAAGTGGAACTCCTCTTCCGGCCATACCTGCGCTGGTTAGACCGCAGTATGGAGAGACTTTTCACTGAGGGAGCTAGACAGGTAAGATCAATAGCTGTATATGGTTCCATGTAAAGAGTAAATGGATCTAACACTATGACCAGAGGTTTGTGAGTTTGAATCCCTGTCATGCTGTTTGCCATCAACAGCCAGGACAGAAGAGAGCAAGAATTGGCAGTGCTCTCTCTGGGTGGGTAGATGGTGCTCTCACTTTCCGTATCACTCACACATTGCAATGTCTGCTCAGGCAGGCTCAGGCGTCTGCTGATTGGTCCATTTGGAGCTGGGAATCCTGCGCTTTCCTCTGAGCGCATTGTCTCCCCAGTGATGGTAGTTGGAAAAGAGGCGGTGGCCGCATCACACGCAGCGGAGGAGGCGTGTCCATGTCTTCACCCTGTTATAGTCAGGGACAGTGTAAAGTGATTGAAGAGCCCCCTAGTGAATGGGATGGGTTAATTGGCTTCTACCACATTGGGAAGATGAGAAAATTGGCAAAAAAGAGTAATTAGATGATTGAATGAATTGTAATGGTGAGATTTGTAAATTTGGTTTTAAATTGTCCCTATTTACATTTCTCCTGTGTAAAATTGCAGTAAATCGCCCTCGTTGGTCTGCAAATGTGAGTGCCACTGTTTCATCTCATTAGTGTCCTGCTCCAGACCAGACAAAATTTCTTCAGAATATGAAAAATATGATTACTTTTACATTAAGCCTTAATTTTTATTTTGCAGTCAGTATTGGATGTCACTGACAGTTTGGAACATCTAGATGTTCAGAAGATTTGTGAGACTTTTCTTGGTAAATGTAGTCTGGAGTCAAGTTATGGGGACTTGCACCAAGTAAACTATGATCCACTTAGCCTTGAACAAATATCCCGTCTTATTTGCAAAAGCACCAGTGTGGGTGCTGTATTTCATTTCAGACAAGCAGGAACACATCTGGTTAACGTTTAATCAGTTGACCTCAGACTTCAGACATTTGACAGTGTGCTTCTGTTTGGTTGAAATGAAAACCTGCAGCTGTGCTGGTCCTTTGCAGACACCAAAACATCTCTTAACCTGATCAAATCTCATCCAGATCTTAGTTAAGTTTATAAAGTCTTGTGGATGTGATTACGGACACAGTATGAGTTCATGTGAACTATAAAAATAATGTTGCAGCAGCTAATTTTAAAAACAGTATCTGTATCCACACCATGAGCCAATCTGATCTAGAATTGTGATACACTGCAATGACAATAAAGACATCTTTATCTTTTTAGAATCAGTTTTAGTGATGACACTTAATATGGAGGAATCTGATAAAAATCAGGCTGCAGTGTGAATACAAGTATGTTGGTGACACCCTGTCCAAAATGAAATAAAGTACAGAAAATCTTTTAATTGTCACTGTTAAATAAAGGTTCCAGTGAATAAAAAAAATACAGATTTTAGTTTTTTATTGCATTTTTAGAATGTGTCCCAACTTTTTTTGTAAATAAGGTTTGTAGCCTGTGCATCCTTTAAGATTTGGATTCACTTTGAGAATATTTGTGATGTATTTTTATGTTCAAAAATGCTGTTTGGGTGACCACTGAGTTCTTGTGTTAGCAATGTTGACCTTGCAGCTCCTTTTCTGAGACAAAGAATAAATATTTGAACTCAAATGTCTTGGCTGATAAGACTAAATTGTGTAAATGTTTTTGTTCCTTTGCTCTGAACTCTGTTTCCAGCTGAAGAAAGACATTGAGCTAGAGAAAGCTGGAATACAGTTTGTCCCCTACGAACACCTCCAGGCGGCAGTGGGTAAGAACACTGATATTGGGTCTTCAGCTGAACATCCCGAGGCCTCATTCTCTAGGGATTCAATGATTGTGGCTTCAAATGAGGTGAAAGAGGTAAAAGATGAGGCTGGAGTTGTGGGCAGGAGTGAGCAGGTAGATCCTGGCAGCGATGGGGAGATTGGGAGTCGACAGGTGGAGAACATCAAAAGCAGTGAGCCGCGGAAAGGCACTGAGGTTAAACTGATGGGTCTGAGGCTTGGCGAGGGCACAGCTACCGTGGTTGCAAGACAGATTACTGTGTCTCTGCAGTGCAGTAGGTGATTACCAGGCCTGTGCTTTCTTTTCCCACATAAAGCCTATTGTCTTATGACTCACACAGTATGACTGGATAATCAGATGTTTAATAAAAAAATAATTTGGCTAATAAAAGATACAGAGAACTATTCTTCATATTCTTTTTTTATTCTTCTTTATTGTCCAAGTGCATTTTGGCCTGCAAGCATGCAGACGTATCATTGTCCCTCTTGGCAGGTGTAAGATGACCTCTGACCTGACCCTCAGTGGCCGGCTAACCTGCACAGCCCAGTGTGAGAAGTGTGGGTCCGGAATTACTGCCGCATTCAGACCCAGCATGCTCCACCACTACAGCGATGTGTTGGGCTATCTAGACCTTAATGCAGCTGTTCCTGTAGACCTGGTACTGCAGGACTGTCAGTTGATTGTTTGCTGCCTCAGCTGCAACGAAGAAGACACTATTCAGGTCTGAGGACCTCAAATGTTCTACAGATACATATTACTAGGCATTTGCATCTGAGTTTTTATGAATTGTGTTAAGTCGGTGTTCAATGTCCATGTTCCACTTTGAGTCTCTTTTTATAGATACTTCTGAGATTTTATTCCTTACTTTTTTCAAAACTTTGCTCTGTCATGTATCATTTAGTTTATACATTATTTATTTTATCATTTACTTTTTCTTTGTTTTTAGATCTTTTAAAGTTCTAGATTTTTGTCTGTTTCACTTAATCCGTTTTTCTTTTTTTGTCTTTGCCATTAGAATTTCTCCTATGGACAGAACAAGGAAATGAATTGCCAGCACTGCCACAGCAAGCTCAGCGTTTTTGTGGAGGCTGCTTGCTTTAAGTACATCCAGCCTAAGACCAGAAATCAGACGGGTAACACTTAGGTTTTCATTCCAGTTCACTACTCATGATCACCAGGAGGGGGTGCTCTAGCTTTATGCAAATTTAAGTATTTTCTGCTATGCAGTGCAGATTTTAAGACATCTATTGCTTCACCTGCTCCTTTTTCTGATTCATTTGTGTCATGGAATTTGTTATGCACTGAAAATGAAAGCTGAACCAATATGTAAACTTTTTTTTATTTGCTGATAAAAATATGTTGAGAATCTTAAGGCAGACTCTAGACCTCGACTACAGTGACTACTGAACACTACTGACCAAGCTGTACAGCAGTTATTACCATAATTTATGGAAGTCCTAGTAAGACCAGGAGAAAAAAGTTCTTTTCATGAGGATCTCTTTTGCTGGAGGTCACCCAGATCAATATAGGTTGTGGTCCAGTGCTTATGTAGAGAGAAACTGTCTTTATTAGTAAGCACTTTAGCAGTGACCTGTGATTGAGATTTTACACTTGTTTTTAACACGGCCTGTCTGCTCTGTCTTGCAGATGACAGATCTGCTCAGTATAATCGGAGATATATAAGAGACCCTGCAGTTCAACATGGAAAACCCCTTCCTGAGAACGGTGCCTGCAAGCATTTCGGACAAAGTCATCGCTGGCTTAGGTAACCACAGTGATTAGACCTCTTTACCATACTGGTCATACATTGTCATGTTCTTATATTATTTAATGTTTTCTGCTGTAGTAAAGCTATTTTATTGAGTATCTTTGATTTTATGTTGGTTACATTGCTGTGACAATGAATTTGCTGAACATGTTGATCTTCACTTTTTACATTTTTTAAAATGTAAATAAAAATATTAGTGGTAGCCATTTAACCCATCCCATCCACTATGGGCTCTCCCCATCACTTTGCAATGTCCGTGGCTCTAGGAGGACGAAGACGAACACAAACCTCCTCTGATGAGCAATGATGCAGCCACCGCCGCTTTTCAAACAGATCCCCTGCTCTGGTGGACCAATCAGCAGACACCTGAGCCAGCGGATATTGTATTGTGAAAGTGATGGAGAGAAAGCACCATCTTCCCACTCAGAGAGAGCATGGCCAGTTTTTGCTCTCTCTGGCCCCGGCTGTGGATGGCAAGTGGCATGACTGGGACTCAAACTCGCAATTCTCTGGTCATATTCTCCATCAGACCTGGGGATCCCACGCTTTCCTCCGAGCACGTTTGCTGCCCGCCGAAAATGTGTCATCAGCAGGTCGAAAAGAGGCAGACCTGACTTCACATGGCACCGCAGGAGACCTGCGTTAGGCTGCATCCTCCTAGTGTCAGTGACATTACAAGTGATGAGAAGAGTCAACAAATTGGTGGGTCAGTTGGCTACTAAACACACTGTGGAGATAATTGGGTAAATGTTTAAAATTAGAATTGGTAATACCACATCAGAAGCAAATGAATCAAACATCATTAGTGATTAGGAACGAATTAAACCTCAGACATTTCTTTTGCTTTTCTTTTGGGAAAAAAAAGCTCTTTGAGACCTTCAGAGAAAAGGTTGTAGAAGCATGTGATTCTAGGAAGGGATCTAAAAATATCTCAAACAACTTGAAATGTCATTCCACTCTGTTTAAAATAATTTACAAATGAAGAGTAATTAAAACAGTTACCAACATGATCCAGTCCTTCATATGACGTTCAGCTCAAAAGCAAACTCCAAGATGTCTAAAGTTAATCTAAATCGTGCTGTAAGAAAAAGGATGACTACACTGAAATGTACCTTATGTCTGCTGTTAAATATGGTAGAGGGTCTGTGATGTGAGGCAGTAGGGTACAAGGGACCATACATATCAAGACATTGTGGCACATGTGGTTTTGTTATATATATATATATATAATACCAATTATAGCTGGGTTACTTGCAGAGGTGGGAGTAAGTCACAAGCAAGTCTCAAGCAAGTCCCAAGTCACTGTGGTGAGAACCAAGCAAGTCAAGTCGAGTCCCTGCTATAAGTCAAGCAAGTCACAAGTTAAGTCATACAAATACGGTCTGATCTGCCCCAGTTTACACATTTAAGTCAATATAGACGGTTGTATACAAACTGAGTTTTATTTCAACATAAACTAAACCTCTTAAACATCAAGTATACCTCAAACATACAATTACATAACTTACTTAATGGCTTACTTCCCCCATCAAGAGGGTCACGCCATTTCTCCATTACCTATTAATGCATCTCTCAAAGGTGCTTCTTAATGAACATTTCTGAGCACAAAAAGTATTACATCATCAACTGAATAGTAGATCAAATAAAAATAAGTATATAAAAATAAATAAAAACATACTGCCTGAAATGTAAACCTGTTACCTATAAAAACAATGTCTGAAATGTTAATATTACAAACATTACACAACATTACATCAAACCATGAA
>BRDA01022349.1:0-10874 GCA_036984385.1 Crenuchus spilurus
GTATTTGTGTACTTCTCCTTTTAATTGATAAAATGTTACATTTATTAATCCATGCCTGAGATGGTCACACCATAGGACGATTTTGAGATTTGAGATTTATTATGTATATGTCTGTCCACAAAGCTGTTTCAAGGACAGAAACAGTTCAGGTCTTCTGTTGCTATCTCATCATTTTTGACAGTTCGATGCCCTTGCTGAGAAACGGCCCAAGACACTGATGCCCAAAATGCCCATCTGTCAAGCAGAGCCTTCCCTGATCGACAGGGTCATCTCAGCAGATTGAAATCGCCCCATGTTTCACACCTTTTTGGAGAGAGATGAAATGGCGGGGTTCAAAGTGTGACGACTATTCTCTCCACTCCAGTGCCTTTGGTAAAGGGAGGATGAGTGGAGGAGAACACTTAGTTTCAAAATGGATGCAGGAGATGATGTGGAGATCAGTTTCATCTGAGTGAAGAGTGGCGGATAGAATCTATAAAATCAACAACAAAACTTACATTTCTCCTTTAAATGTTCTCTCCCTTCTTCTCATTCATACTGAAGACATGGGCTAGACTACAAAAATACCCAGTACTGTATAACTCAATGTTCTCAGACTCTGGTACATGTACCACTGGTGGTACTTGAAGCATACTGAGATGGTTTGTCAGATTATCTTTAAATATGTTCTCCTGTTGTGAACATTGGTCCTGGTGCTTGAGAATCTACTTGCGTTGTCCCAAAAAGCATGTCAGCGCACTGGGAAAATTCCTGTGTGGCCAGACCAGCTCTGGTGTCTCAGATTTAAAACAATGGGGAGAGAAGAAATGGTGGGGTTCAGAGTGTGACGTCTGGTAGGGGGGACTGAGAGAAGGGAAGATTAGTTTCATATGAGTGCTTCTCCTGATAGCAACGTTGACAATCTTGGGCCACATCTGGCTTTCACATTCCATACGGAATGATGGAGCAGAGCTGAACCAGATGTGGTTAACTGAACCCAAATATTCTTTTATCAGTTTCTGAAAGTCTTTATGCACAAACATTGTGATTAACATAGCAATACAAGTAACATACAAATGTTCACGATATAATACAGGGTGTCCTGTTTGCTTTACCCAAATGACTGTTAATAACTTTAATAATAATGAATATAAGGTAATAGTTTAAATAAACCTGTCTGTCTGAAAAAGACTGACGTGTGAATACAGTGCAGATAGACGGGCGTTAATTTCTCATTAATATTCGTGGCTGTAGGAGTAGAGGCCGGCGCCTGCCCAGCCGTTTCAAATGCTGCTGCAGTGTGATATTAAAGCCCTTCGTTATCCTCGTGGACACAGCACTAGATGTTGGTTATTTCACCCTGAGAATTGTAAAGTAGTCTGTGCATAATGTGTCAGTGCACAGTACAGGAGAAGTGTTGATGGTGTGAACATATTAGATAACAAATTCCATTCAAAAAAGAATGCTGCCAAAAAAAGCAGGTCTCTGTGTATAGCGCCTGATCTTGAGAAAAGAACTGCATGCTGGGCATTTTCAGCACATATTCAGCACACAGACTGAGGTATATTTAAGCCAAATTTAATCACCATATCTGTATTAATTTATTAATTAAAGTTATTCACAGTCATTTGGGTAAAGAAGCAAATTGAACACCCTGTATAATAAATATAATAATTATGATATTTCTTATTACAGTGCAGTGTCAAATGACATAACTGTATGTTAAAGCTTTGAGAGCTGAGATAGCCACCTTTAAACCCCCATCAGAACTGACCCACCACTCTAACAATAGACCCAGTTCAGACAACCCTGTCTGGACCAATTCTGGGCAATCATTGTATGTGGTTTGTGGGCCACTAGTAAATGCCCACATATAGGACACTTCAGACTCAGCTGTAGACTCTACAGCTCAGTTTCTTTTTAAACCAAGTTAGAAAAATCACTAATTCCTTCACGGGACTGTACTGATGTTTCAGAGACAGTGGTATCACAATGGCAATGCAAACCTGCCACATTCAAATCTCATCAGTATGTTCTGTATGTTGGTGTGGATGAAGACTTTATTGAAAACTGAAAATTATGGTTTCTAAGGTATATGGATACATACGGACAAGGTCTAAAACACACAGTGGCTTTGAAAGCACATTTCCCCAAGGATTTTAAAGATGACCTATAGAATATATCAAAATAACCAGAAAACTCACCACAGGAGTCTTATAAGAAATCCTCCTTTAAACAGAGTTTTCAAATTTTCATTCCATTCAGATGCCCTATAAATTCCCATATTTACTTCCCGTTTGCCATGACAAAGTTTTTGGCACCCACCACCTCTTCTTTTCCCTCATCTCCCACTGCTTATCCTCCATTTTCTAGTCCATCTCCTTTCACAAGGGACTCCGGTTCTCTAGCTCAAAGTAGAAGCCACTCAGGACTCCAGATGGCCAGCCCAGCCCTGGTGTTATAGATGTAAATCATATGTACACATTGTTCTACTTAGCTCACATGTAATCAACCAAGATATGTTTGGAGACCTAATTTTGCATATTTAAAACTGGAATTGCAAAGCTAACATTGCTAATAATACAAACCTCAGCTAAAAAGCCCAGTTGTTTTTATAAAAATACACCAAAAAAAAACTCATCAAGAGTTTTATTAAGGTCTCAGAGACCAGTCGAAGTCGATTAAAGGAGGAGTTATTTATTAGCTTTATCAAACATTGCACTTTGTGTCCTTCGTGTACCTGAACTAACAGTAATGAAAATCCTCAGTTTTGGATGTGATCCATCTGCATAACAGCTGTAATAACTCTAAGTAAGTGGTCCCTGTTAATACCACAGGACAATCATTTATTACTGTATTTAGTGTTGAAATATTGACCTAGTTGTGTTTTACAGCCACAGCAAACCAACAATAAGGAGTCAGTGTAGGGGTCAATGACTATTTTTGTACAGCCTCTTGAGCATTCCAGCAAATAGATCTTGAAACACATCCACAGATTTAAACAATCAGGGTATAAATGCTAATGGTGCCTTTTACCAATCTAAACTGATAGTTCCCAAAGTGCTTCACCTCCAACCCAAGCATCTGTTAGATGTTGGCATAATTTGTTTAAGCACTCCCAGTGCACCCAGATTTGAATTTGCATAGCTGCTGCATTTACGACAGTGATGCATACGTTATCAGTGAGACTGGGACAACATTTTTCTGCCGGTGTCTTTTAGGAATTGGCGCAATGTAGCTTTACATTCCATATGTGTAGGACCAGAGAACAGCTGCATAGCAAACAACTGTCTTACAATTAATTGTTCATATCTGTTCATAAATAGCTTGTTTTGCTTGGCCCAATTGAAAAAGGGATCAAAGCTGCCCACCATCCTTTTGTGTAGATTCAGATTTAGATCATTTATAAAAAACAATTGAAAAGTGGTGCCTTGGTGTGTTGAACCGGAACCTTTTCAAGCAGGAAGGGCCTAAGAACGCAGCCAGCCCAGGATAATTATAATGACACCTTTGGTCAGTGGGGGGCGGAGCTTCTTTGGCTGACCTGAAGGGGTAATGCACTTTAGTTTCACTTTCTATTTGACAATTCATCCCTGAAGCCAGGCCAGTGGATGTTGCCCAGGTAACCATTTTGGACTTGCAAAAAGATTGCAAGTTTTCACATATCTTGTAGAACAGAAGAGGTAAATTAAAAGGGCTGCAAATGATGGCAAGTATATGTAAAAATATATTTTCTCTGGTCACATGTAGTCACCGAGAAAGCCCAGACCAGTCTTCTAACAGCCCTGCTGCTGTCTGAAGTGTCTGTATGTAGTGGTGAGGTTTTAATTCATTGTTCTAGTTTACAGCAGACATGGGAACAAGTTGCAAGTAACCAGTAAGTCCCAAGTCTTGACAATCAAGTCTCGAGTCAAGTCCCAAGTCAATACAAGCGAGTCTCAGGTCAAGTCCCAAGTCTTAAACTTCGAGTCTTAGTCAAGTCACCAGATGTAACATCATTTCAATGTTTAACACATTTATTTAACCTATTTATTAAATATTATATTTTCTCTACTCTAAATCTACAGTATATGTTCAGATCCCATTCCAACCAGTCATCTATTACTAGTAAGTCTACCCAAATGCTCTTTACACTCAGTTGTTCACTGCCTTTTAACTCCTTGTAAAAAAACACTTATAGTAACACAGATATTTTGAGTGTATAACTGTGGTGTTAAAACCAAAAGGAGTTAAAATGTAGTAGAGGAAGGGGGAGGTTTTAAATGCAAAAAAAAAAAAAAAACAATAATGGAGGTATGTTCTTCTTATATTATATTTACTACTACTACTAATAAAAATAATAATGCTAACAATAATATCTGTGATTGGACGCTCTAGATTTTAGGCTGGTGTCAGGTTGTATAGGGCGCTTTATGTCAGACATCGGGATGGAGATTTTTGAGGACCTGGCAACCCTGCTGTTGCTAACGCACAACTGCTCCCCACCATCGATGTAAATCCACCCTTTAGTAAGTAATCCTGCAAAGTGCGAAAACATAAATGACTTCTTTTTACCAAACAATTAAACATAAATTTAATAAATCAATAAAGTGCAAAAATTTTCATCCTTCACCAAAAACGACTCTGATTCAACGCATTTCATAAAACTTTATCCGGAAATGACGTGATTATGCGCATGCGCGGTACAAATCTGGCAGAGTTAACGGATCAGGTCATGACAAGCATTACAGCACCACTTAATACAAAATGGTCCAGTTATGTGATTCAGGTTTACTTATTATGTACAAATGGGGGTTTCAAGTTATTTCAAGTCTTAAATATCAAGTCCAATTCCAAGTCCAAGTCAGTAAAAGTAGAGTCTAAGTCAAGTCGCAAGTCTTTAGTGATGTTGTTGAGTCGAGTCACCAGTCATCAGTTTGGTTCACAGTAAGTCACAAATGACACCGACTAGTATCTGAGACATTCGTTAAGATCTACATGAGGTTTGAGAGAAATTTTGGTTTTGTATTTTATTTTATTTACCCAATTTTCTCCCCAATGTTTGTGTAGCCAATGAACATGCCCATTGTTTGATTCTCTCCATCCCTTGTAATGTCGCTGACTCTAGGAGGATGCAGACTCACACAGGTCTCCTTTGATGCATGTGAAGTCAAGCTCCGCCTCTTTTCCAACTGCTGCCGATACATCACCGCTGTGCAGCCAATGCACTTGGAGTAAAGCGCAGGATTCCCAGTTCTGATGAATCACCTGGCAGATGCCTGCCAACATTACTTAGTAGTGCTGGGAGAGAGTGCCATCTTACCAGCCCATAACATCACCTGGAATTCCACCTTGTGATCCTTAGATCATAGCACCTTAGTCCGCTGAGCCTCATTGATGTATTTCTACAGAAAGGACTACTTTATCAGTGAACACTTAGCAACATTAGCTTCACAGCTTTACTCCAGCTGTTTCTGTCAAAATACATCACCAACATACTCACCAACAGCAGGGCTGGTAGAAGAGTGATCTGCTCTAAAATGGCAGCAGTGTACAGCTACATAACTTTGTGTCATTTGTAAAGCTCACAGTAAGTCTGACTGTGCCCTAAACCACACCTACTAGTCTATGAGACCTGCATCAAGATTTGGATGAGGTTTAAGAGAAGTTTTAGAGCTAAAAAAACTACTTAAGTGACAATTCTAGTGTTAGCAACGTTAGCCTCACAGCTTGCAGCTGATCAATGTAGATATGATTTGTAAGTGAACTGTTGCTTACCACCAAAGTTAAATGAAGGTATTGTCATTAGTGACCCAGCAGTGACTACGAGTATCTCCTGTTTCCATTCTGTTGCAAGTACATAATGTTAATATGAGTCATTGCTACTGATTCTCAAGTTATTTTCCTCACTTGAACAAGCAAAGGCACACAAACACATCAGTAAGTACTTGCTCAAGGGGAGAGCAAAAGTAAGACAGAGAGAGACTGCAAAGTCGATACATTTCCTCTCGCCAGGCGCTGGGATCGTGGTGAGCACCTCATTAGAGGAGAGGCTCTGTTAGTATGACTTTCGAAGCTCAATTTAATGAGGCTGTTACATATGAAATCCCTTGGCTTTTCCCTGTGCAGCAATATTAACATGCAACCAGACCAGGTAATCACAATAAAACCCAGCAGTCCAGATACATTACGGCCCATTTCCCCAAGCCCAGCGAGCCCCACCAGATCAACCAATCGATACTTCGGCCGAGCTATTATTATCATCGCACGAGCCGCATCCCTCGTCCTGTGTTGTGGTATTGACACCAGGCTTGGTGTGGCTAACGCAAACTGATCAAGTCCCATTACAGCATAGGCTGTGTACATGCTCATTAAGTCAGCAGCTCACGTACCGGGCAGGGAGCAAGACAGCCAAGCCTTGCAAACCCACTGGGACCCCCAAACAAGGAGAGGCTCAAAGCGGCGGCTTGTGCGGTGCACTCACTGAGCCGGCTCACAAACGATAAATAAGTCATGAGGGGGAGAATGGGGCATTGCTGTAGTAACAAAAGTCAGAAGACGAAACACATGTTCAGAGTTAATTATTTAGCTTCTGGTAGCGCAGAACAGCAAACGCTCATACGTACAGCCACCTGGATAGAGTTGATTTTCCTTGCAGTTGAATAAGAGTGGTGAAATTTGGCATTGCCTGAGCCAACAGTGAAGGAAAAAGTGTCAGATCGTGTTTATGGCCAGTACATACATGCCAATACTAGGGATGAGCAGATCAATATTTCCAGTCCTGACATTTCTTTTTGAAAATCAATTCCTCAGATAAAAAACAATTATCGTCTATGTTCTAAACTCCACATCAGCCTCTACTGGAGGGACACAATTTTCCCCAAGTGTGGTAGCCTTGAACATAAAATACACTTAACTATTAATAAGTATTACATTTTTAAAAATAAAATATCATAAATAATATTTCCTTAAGAATGATTAGTTACTATTTTTTAATATATTAATAATAACTATTAATAGATACCATAATAATACAGTAAAATTAATATTAATATTAATTATTAATAAATAATTAAACTGAACATTTAATACAACTCAAACTCTTTCAGTTCACTGTGTTTTCTAGTAGTTCTTTTAGTTTTCTATTGTTACTGTTAGGTTCACTGTTCTCTTTGTGCTCTGACTGTTTGTAAAGCATGTAGCATAAAATTATCACCCAATTCTGTGTTTCACCTTGTTAGTCAACTTCACTCCAACTCATTATCACAAGTTTTACATTTATTTTTGGAATGTATGGTCAATAGACCTAATTTACATAATTTTTCCCAAAGACCACAGAAGTGTTAACTATTACAATTTCAGCATAATCAACTTATCCAAAGCTTCCAAACAGACACAGATTCAAGCGACCATGTTAACAACTTATAGTGGCAGGTGAACATGGACTCCTGGTCAACAAAATTGCTAAATCACATTAGCCAGTAATGGTAGAGCCAATCGATGTGCCTGTGGGCAGTCTAAAGGGAAACAGGCTTCAACTTGAGTGGCCGTTTTCCACTTGGTCCTAGTGCCTGATCCATCTCCATTTCATATAGCGTAACATTGTTTTTGACAGTAAAACCGACAGGGGACCAAAACAGCAGTGGACATGAGACAGGTTTTCTGCTGACTAAAAGAACCATCATACATTTTGATGTCCACAATTCTCATTGTAAAAATACAAAATAAATAAATAAATAAATAAATAACAGTATCTGTATCTGGATGTTAGTATGGGAATTACTTGGTATCGGATCAAAAGGAAAACTGTGGTATCGTCCATTCCTAGCAAATACAGAGGACCAAAACTAGCTTCTAAGTGGAAGCTTCACACTGACACACTGTTGGGTTCAACAGTGAGAGATCAAAGAAAAATTCCCTTGAAATTAGCACCTAATCTTTGATCCAAGATATCAATGTACACATAAAACATAAGGTTCTAGGACGATCTTTCACAGATTGTCACACCTACTCTTAACCTCTTAGTAATCTACTGTATGTTTTGGGATTTTCCCAATATTAGTGTTTACAACAACTTCATTAAATAAATACCAAATATTGATGTTTTATAAAATAACCCCTCAAACGATCATAAAATGTGTATGATTTGTAATCTAATAGCACATGCTTACAATTTACTGCTGAACACTACTGCATTGTTTACATTATGTTGGTTATCTTTATAACTCAAGAGTGTGCCCTTCAGCAGGACAGAGACTGCTCAGTTCTGTTTCTTTGGGACTCAAACATCAAAACCAAAAATCAACACTTATTCTAACTGAAGATATGACACATGAAGCATAATCTTTAGCAAATGACTCGTCTCTTTTGTGTGGCTCCTAGAAAATAAGAAAGTAATGAAGCTCTGAATGGATGGAATAATCTGCCCGGGCTACTTTTAAGAGATTAAATGTCCCAGTTGATTTCTTCAACAGACATCATCAAACTGAAGCCATTCAAACCTCATCCAGATCTTAGTGAAGGTCTCACAGACTAGTGGATGTAGTTTAGGACACAGTAAAAATAAATAAATAAATAAATAATACATAATTAAATAATAAAACTTGTGTAGCTGAATGCTGTGTCCAGCATTTCATGGCAGGAAAAACTGATCTAGAGTTTGTCATGATGGATCATCATGCTATTTAGATGTAGGGTCACCAAATCTGAGATGACAAAAAAGAGGACACCTCAGCAGGTTTTTCTTTCTTTTTTTTTCTTTTTTTTGGTGCTTGAACATAAATTGTATTATTATTAATAATAATTATTAATAACTATTGACAAATTATGATTTATATTTTGTTAATAATTACTATTTAATATAAATAATATACTAACAATAACTATGACATTTATTAGGAATAATACAATAATAAAATTAATATTAATCATTAATAAAATAATACATTATTACATATTATTAAAAATTAAAAAACAGTTAAAAGCATGTAGCATAAAATTATCACTTAATCCTTTTCAGTCAACTTCACTTCAGCTCATCATCATCAATGTTACACATATGCTTGGACTGTATGGTCAATAGATCTTATTTACACAGAATTATACCTAATTTTTTAGTAAAAATAAGCAGAAATTCTGAATTATTTTGATAATAGTTACACTTAAAGGCATGCAAGTGGACGGCTTATCACAGACTGGTAGACACACACATAGACTCAAATGTTAATGTTTATTAATTTTATTATTAAACCTCTGATATTAAAATACGTCTAGTTGACGTGACACAGAGAGAAGAAACGTTCAACATGTAAACAACTTACAGGTGAAAATGGAAGCTGTTTGAGGGAGTGACAGTGGCGACGGCCAATCACAAGTTAGCAAGAAACGGCAGAGCCAATCAGTGATCTTGTGGGGGGCCTAAAGGGAAACCGGCTTGGATTTCTGCTGGGTCCTAATGCTCACCCAAGTACATTTAATATAGTGTAACATCTCACTCAAGCTGCAAACCGAAGGAATAGGAGGAAGGCGAGAGTAGTTTGTGAACGAAACGCTTCTCAAGTAAAACAAAATCCCAGACATTTGTGAAATTCCACCCAGACATGTTTTTTAAGTTTCAAAAAGAGGACATGTCCGGGTAAAAGAGGACGTCTGGTCACCCTATTTAGGTGTCTATTAAGTTCTAGTGTTTTGTTAGCAATGTTAGCTTTACAGCTCCAGTTCTAAAGAAGCGTAATATTGACTGGTACGACCTGAAGAAGGCTGTGATGCAGCAAGTAGTCTTACTCATAGGCATGACATTGTAAAATGCAGCATTTTTTACTTATTATTGTCTTTGGAAGATGATCTGCATTACAGAGAGACAAAACACATCTCAGCAAGTCCAGAATTCTATCATACAGCGTAACCTTCATCCACCATATAATTATACTTCTTCATTGCTGGTTTCAGTTCATTTGAATACACTTTTCCTATTGATTTCTTTGAATAAAGGCCCACATCTCAGACGTTCTTTCTTTCCTCCGTCAGCGGAGAGAGTTGATAAATAAAGAGTGTAATGAACCTGGCCCACGCAGTGACCGCCGTGCTTGTTTGGAATGTCTCAGGAGGGAGCATATCATCAAAAGTCTGCTCTTCAAACGTGAGCGAGGGGGAAGGGTGCATGTCGAAAGAACACAGATCAAACAAACAGATCATTAGCTCTACATCCTCTCTTGTCCACAGGGGCTTCGGCCATTCCCTGCACCACCATGCTCGCGCAGAGGTATCTGATACATAAACAACAAACCGTTTCTCATTGTGAGGATATTGGCACATTACAGAGAGAGAGTCAACGGGGATGTGATCCATTTAGACATGCACAGGCCTTCTGAAAAGTGAGAGAGGCGTTTGTAGGCGTTGTGGAATAAAACATGGCCCGTTCTCAAGAGCATCTCTTCACCCACAACGTCTGAGCATTACAACCATCTAATCTTGGTGAAGACTGAAGAAATGCTTCGCTGAAAAATCATATTTACACAGGAATTCACTTACCGGCACATGACATACTTGGAGAACAAATTTAGCTTTTTCAGCTGAGAATTGGAGCAGCGAGGCTAACATCGCTAACAAACACTAGAACTCAGTAGTCACATTATTAGACTAGATGTTTTGAACAGAATAAGTCACCAACAGCAGGGCTGGTCAAAAACTGATCTTGGAGCAAGTTCCTCCGTATTTATGATGGTCTGGTCATCTTTGTAAAAACTGATTCTAGATCAGCACTTCCTGCTCTGAAATAGTAGATGTAGCATTCAGCTACACAAGTTTTTTGTTTTTAAAGCTCACAGTAAGGCCAAGTAAAAAAAAAAAATTGGTGATCATCCTTTTTCACCAAAATTTTGGGTCGGGGGGGAGGTGTTTTTTTTTTTTTTTTTTTT
>BRDA01022351.1:0-18962 GCA_036984385.1 Crenuchus spilurus
GAATCCGGTTTGTACTTTTATAAACTAAAATAAAAATTAATAAAAAAAATTAAAGTTTTGAAACCTGTGCTTGAGTACTTGAATAAAATGCTTATGTTGATACTTCAACTTCTATAAAAGTCTTACATGCCTACATGGCTTCTGGCGAACTGTAAACAGCACTTCTTATGTCTTTCTTTCAACAATAGTTTTCTTCTTGCCACTCTTTCATAAAGGCCAGATTTGTGGAGTGCAGACTTATAGTTGTCCTGTGTACAGATTCTCCCACCTGAGCAGTGGATTTCTGCAGCTCCTCCAGAGTGACCATGTGCCTCTTGGCTGTGTCTCTGACCAGTGCTCTCCTTGCTTGATCTGTCAGTTTATGTGGACGGCCATGTCTTGGTAGATTTGCAGTTCAGTTCAATAGTGTTCTCTAACGAACCACTGAGGCCTTCACAGAACAGGTGTATTTATACTGAGACTAAATTACACACAGCTGGACTCTATTAACTAATTAAGTGACTTCTGAAGGCAATGGATTGCACTGAATTTTGTTTAGAGGTATCAGAGTACAGGGGGCTGAATACTTCTGCATGTCACACTTTTAAGATTTTTATTTGAATAAAATTTTGAAAACAATGTATCATTTTTCATTCCACTTCACAATTATGTGGTGCTTTGTGTTGGTATATCACTTAAAATCTCAATGAAATACATTTAAGTTTGTGGTTATAAGGTAACAAAATGTGAAAAAGTTCAAGGGGGCTGAATACTTTTGCAAGGCACACAAAAGAACATAAAATCAGATAAAAAAAAAAAATTATAAAAAAAACACACAGTGATGCTCACTGAAGCAGTTTAAAGACACATGTTGTAAATGTGAATATAAAAATGTTTATTTAGAACAAAAAACTTTTTTGACTTTTAATACAGATTTTCCTGTATAGTGTGACTTGCTCATGGGAATCTCATTCCTCCTGCTTTAGTACTTTTATTGACTGTAAATGTTTTTTTAGATCAGATTTAAATGATATCTGTTTTACTTGGTCTATCAACAGCAAACAAAAACTAACATGTAGTCCACACCTTTGAATGAATTTGACAGCAATGTGACATTGTTTTGTTCAAGCCATAATATGCAACAAATATTGACAGTTAAGACTAATAACTACTAACAGAAGTTGCTGATTTTCCATCTTTAACAAAATATTAAGTGTTGTAGACATTTTGAAAGATTTATATATGGAAAAAAATGTAAATAGATTTGTTTTATAGATTTAGGGAAAGTCTTTGGTCACTGACAGCATAGCAATGCACATAAATTGTTAATGAAAGTATCCACATTTTAGAATTACGTCATATGAGCACTTTCTTACTTATTGTAAGATATATTTATAAATATTGCCTACAAAACTACAAAAGTACACATTTATTATTATTATTATTATTATTATTATTATTATTATTATTCATTTTATTTTATTTTGGGTTGAGCCTATAAATTTCAGTACTGTTCTCGCAGTATGGAACACATGGCACTAGTTTTTTCACTGTTTATTTAATCACAGTAGCCAATTTCCAATTGAGTTGCTCTACTGTTGTTCAAGCCAATTTTGTTAACTATGCCATTAAGCAGCTAGTGTGAAATAAAGTCATTCAGAAGCATCTTGAATCCGTCAGGATGATGCCATTTTTTAAAAGTAGTTATTTAGATATTTTAAGTCCAATTTTTTGGCAGCTTAAAAAGCAAGAAATGAATTATTCACATAGAGACACAGGAAGCGGCAGCAAAACGCTTTGCTTGTTATCCCGAAGAGAACGCAGAGAAAAGCTGAAAGCGAGCCATTGCCTGGCACTGCCACTGTCCCTTAAGAGCGCTTGGTTTTGGTTACCCACTCCATTTTCCCAGCGATATATGCTTTTCTCTGTAGAGCTGTGGCTGGATGCTAACCAGCCAAAACAGATCGAGGGGTAGCACTGAGACATGCTAATTAAAATTTACATGGACTTACTGGCACATTTCATTCTCATTAGTGTATCAGTACGATCTTGGTAGATCCATGGGCTGGAAGTGTGAAAAAGAAGGTGAAATTCACAATAGCTTTCCCTCTAGAGGAGCAAGCAGTGGGCAAAGTCCTACCAAAACAAGGGATACTAGCTTCAAATCTGGGCTTGCTTTTCAATCTTTAGAAGTGCAGAGTTGTGTTTCTGTATATTTGCTTCACATTACATCATTAATTTTATGTAATTAATGGTGAGTTTGCTGCATCAGAGCATTCCATTCTATTGAAAATACAGTTTTGTTGAAACTCTACAAGTCATCTCAGATATAACCTTAAAGTAATTCAACCCACTAATTAAAACCACTGTCTGGATACCATGAACACTGGGTACATGTGGCTAGCATGTTAAGTATGAATGCTAAAGCGTCCTCATGCTTTGCTTGACTGGTACTCAATGTTCTTCACAAAGAGAGCCGTTTGGGAAGTAATGAGTGTGTACTGAGATGATTGATGGATGGTGACTGGTGTCTGGTCACTAGGGAAACGCTGTAGAAACAGTGCTGATTGCCAGTCTTTGGTGCAAGGCTTAATATTGATTTGATAACCACTGGGGGAGCCCTTTTTTCTTTTGCCACTCTTCATTGTCTTCCAAGGAAGCAAAAGCAATTGGACAGTTTGCAATTGGCCCCAAGTGGGGGGAGCGCCCTTGAGGAGTCTGGAATTTAATTTTCCTTTAATTATTAATGGAAATAATATTTAGTAATGGAGACACTGCTTGAGCATAGGATCCAGAATATAGTGCTATGCCCCTGGACGGTTGGTTGCTCAGATGTTCCCATTGTGTACCATTATGTAATTAGTTAATGCAGCTATTGATAAGATTTGATTACAAGTATAAGTATTAAACTGGAATTTTAGGATAATGTTTTTCTATCTATTTACATTTGCTATTCATGTCTTATTATCAGCTGCTATTAGGAATAATTTCACATATGATTGAGAGAAAGGACAAGAATTTTCTGCCACTGCTGGTAGAGACCCTTATGACTCTATGCTTTAGTACATTTACATTTGAGGCATTTAGCAGATTTATCCAGAGTGACTTACAGTTGGGGGTTAGGTGCCTTGGTCAAGGGCACTTCAGTTGTGACCTGCCCGGGGATCGAATTTGCAACCTTCTGGTCACAAGACCACATCCCTAACCACCAGGCCACGGCTGGCTACCTGCAAATTCAGTTACATCCTTCACACTCTGGTCTTTGGTGCCCAAATGCAATCACCCCTTCTTTCTAATCATCAACGTCTGCTCCATACATGGACTGAGACATTCACTCCACTGTACCACCTCTTCTCAATTTTTTAATCCAGTCACACACCCCACAGATAAGGTCATTTATTCTTGGGCAATGCCATCTGCAGGAACCTGATGTTACTACATGCAAGGCAACAGATTTTTCACCTGAGGAGAAATTAGAGTTTGTAGTATTTTATAACCAGGCTGTTCAAAGAATAGCGACTGTTGTTTCTTACATCTGGATAGTGCACACAAGTATTTTGCAGTTCGCACAAATTAGTAGTGAATAAATTATTTGTTGTTATTTTTTCTTTATTTGGTTAAAAATGTTTATTTACTCAATAATAAATCAGTCTGCTTATCACAGTGTCTGATAGCTTTACTGAACATCACATTTTATGTCTGTAAATTATCATGCACCCGTGTTGCATTTTTATTGAAAGTGGATGTGAAAATAGACTCTTTGTTGAGAATAGCTTTCTGATCTCTAATTGATTTGATATGATTATGATTCTTCAATAAAATGTGAAATATATCACAAAAATTTGATTCAGTTACTGGAGGAATTATTTATGTACTATTAGGCTTGCATACTTCATTCTAATAAATTAAAATGTGAAGGTTTTCTAAATGTTGCAACATTATAAAGCATTTTATTTATTTGCATGTTAATTTACATGGTAAAAAAATTGATTCTGAAGTACTTGGGCTTATAAATGCACCCTTTGGCGTTTGCCAAAGCTCCAAGCCTCTCCTAGTAGATCATTCCAAACATGGACCAACAGCTCTGACGTCTTTGGTCCTATAATTAACACATCCTTCAGGGAGCATCCTGGCACCATATCACTGCTGAGAGAGAGGCTGAGCGAGCGTCTTCATTTTTCGAGTACTGGCATTGGGCAGTAAGGGGCTGTTCTCTTTTTTCCTGCTTTTCTCCACCATTTATTTTTATAGTCTGTCCAGCTATCAATGACTTTTCCATGTTTTTTTTTTCTCCCAAGAATTGACTCAACCAGCGAAAGACATACATTTTTTTAAATGTTTGGTGTATTGATGTGATGCTATTAGAGCTGCTGTAATTTGCCATATGAGACTACTGTAAAAACTCACATCTGAAATGGTAACCTTGAAAGGAGAAGTCGGACAATTTTTATTGGCTGTTATCATGAAAGGTCAAATTTTCCATCAATGTTTAAAACACAAATGGATCCATGAGCTGTTGAGAAGCATTGATGAAATATTACATCTTTTCCTTTACTTATTCTGCTACTGTCATTCAAGTGATGAGGATTTGGACACAGCTTTGCATTCCTGCCTCAGAATACAGCCTGAGTAGGCAACATTTCTTACATTTCAGACACAGCCTTTAAATATACCACCTTTCCCTTGTAGGCAGAATGACCATGTAGATCATTCTAGATGTGGTTCATTAGTAATAACATAGTTAACTATTTTTTACAACCATAGACGACACAATTCAGTGGAGTGGAAAAAGCTTGCTGTGCATATTCACCATCTGGGTACCTTTCAGAGTGTAATTTGTAATTGGAAAGATGGAGGAATGGTGGACAGAAGAGGATGACGACCCCGGTGGACGTGCAGCCAGAGTTGGTGGGCAGATGGCCACCCTGAACATTTAGAGGATTACAAGTGCCTCTTGGGCCATTTGAAGACTGCAAATATGAAATTGACTCAATTCTCAGAGAACCTTCAATTCCCATAATGCTGTAGTCATCTCAGAAATACTAAACTGCAGCCTCCTCTGGGTTGTAAGATATTTGTAAAAGGTTCTCCAGGCATTTCATGTTTCATACTTGAGCATTTTCACTCTTTTTTATGTTTTTACTTGTTTGAAATGTGAAGAAAAAGAAGCCCAGAAGCAGTTGAATTCATTACTGTTTTATTGCTCTTGCTTTGAGAGCTTTCTCTGAAGAGACACTCAGGGGAGGGTGTGAAAGTTTCAGCGTTTTTTAGTAAAATAGAAGCTGAACAAATGCTTGTGATTCGTAGTCTCTGGTTAGTCTGCAGCTGCAGGCTTTTTCTGCACAGCAGGCTCGTGTATAGTGCATGGAAGTCACGTGAACACTTTGAAGCCACTTCCCTATACCATTGACCATCTGGATGCTTCAGAGAGAAAGTGTTAGTTTGGCAAAAAATCAAATGTGCCCAATCACCCCCCCCCCCCCACTCTTTCTAAATGTAGTCCATCAGCCAAGACAGGTTCAGAGTCTGTTGCTATGTTAGTTTTGAAATGGAGATACTGGGCTAATGTTACTAACAGGTATTAACCCTCTGGAGTCTGAGGGAGTTTCAGACACTGATGTAGTTTGACATTCCTTGACTTTTTACAAATTACACCCATCTAAAATTATTTTCCTTACTTTTGTTCAGCACAAACTCAACAACAACAGTGTCAAAACAGTAAGAGAGTCATAAATCTATATTTTGATTAAATCTGCTCTAAAATTGAGATTTTCTGAAAACTTATTTTAGGATGTGCTGATATATTGTGAAAAAAACAAACATTTCCAGCTGAGACTTTTGAGCTCAGAACTAAATAAAGAGAGCTGTACTGAATAAACACACTGGTCATTATAGTTTTTAGAAATTGTGTGTGGTTTTATTTCTAAAGCTAATGTGAGGTGACAGTGTTTCCCTCATTCAGTGGTTCCTAGATTGAATATTTATGATATGAGTGTGAGGTGAGTCTTTTGTTCAGGATCACCTCAGGTGAGAGATTTAGGTTCAGATTCCACACACACCACAGCCACTGGAACTCACCAATGTAATGTGTGGAATTACCATGTCATTATCTTATGAATGACTCACTCTCAGATATGTCTCTGCTTAATTATGCTTCTTTCACAATACTCTAAAATATATTTGATTCAGGCTTTTATATATATATATATATGTTTAAAAAGTAGACCCTTTCTAAACATAATGTGTAGGTGCATGGTGAAATACGATGGGGAGGGCATTCAAGAGCCTAACTAATGCACTAACTAATGTACTTTTTTCATGGATTGAGTGAGCTGTGCCTCACCAAAACACAATGCTACATTGTAGCTGCCAGACATCCAGAGAGGGATCGTCCCCACAGCTAATGACTGCAAGTTGAGTGACTCTAGACCATGGAGTAGAGAGATTTTCTCCTGCTTGCTGGGAAACTGCTGTTTTGTTGATTTGCTACTTTTTTGATTGCTGATAAAGCACTTGGAAAATTTAACAACTGAGTTTTTTTTTTTTTTTTTGTAAAATTTGTGAATTACATGATATTTGAGAGAATTGGTAATAGAACTTAAGCAAAATTTCCATGAATTTATTGTGCCCTAGCTTTACTGTAAACTGTGTTTTAAAAGTTTTTATAAAATGCTTTATAAAGAAAATAACGTCCTAAAAGTTACGTATCTTAAAATAAAAACATTTTGAAACTGTATTTCTCAACCTATAGTGTCTTAAAGTGTCTAACAGTAAAATATAAATAAACCTGAAGTGAATACTGTTTTATTCTCTGTCCTAGGTGCACTCTACAGAATTGGAAATTAATTGTCATTTTAATTTCTGAATTGAAAAAAATGAGGAATTCTGAATTCTTTCTGGGGACGACTTTCACTTTCGGCATTATTTGTTTCAAACTCTCAATATCAAGGATCCAGGGTGCTAGCACGAGCATTATAGTCAAACATACTTGAAAGGGTCCGTGATTTTTTGCAAAAGCCATTGTAACAATATGTTTTTTTTGTTTTTGTTTTTTTTTGGCGCCATAGGGTTGGGTGAAGGGGAATGTATCTGTGTACCACTTTTGTGTTTGTTTCCTACATGTAGTCCCTTTCTGTTCAGCCATGTGTTCTCCCTTTTTATACATGTCTACATGTTTGGTTTTGTCTCCACCTCCATGTGACATCAAATAATTACCCACATCTGCTGAGCAGTTAGCTTTCATCTGTGCTGTGTATATATCCCTCCCTGTGTTTGCCAGTCTTTGTCTGTCATTGATTGTAATTTAACATGAGCATATGGTTTGTAGATTTTATCTCTGTGTTTAGTTACGTTTTGTGCATAATAAATACCTGTCGTATTGGATCCCTCAGCTTTCTCCTATCTCCTCTACACACCCCTTGGAACGTTACAGTATCATTTGTACAACTTATTGTTTCCTGTTTTTACAGATCTCTTGCTTTTCGAAAATCAAAGTATTTGATCACAAAAAAAAAAGAAATTCTGAATTCTTTTGCTAAGATCTCTACACCTGTTCAAACTAAGGGCACCTGCTTGAAAAACATCTCCTAGCCTGAAGTGGCTTTTCTTTCACAGCATCATTCTACATGTCACACTCTCTTTGATCCACATCCCTTTACCCTGAAGACACATTACTCAACATCTTTTTTTTTTTTTTTTTTAGTTTGAGTTGCTTCGTTCCATGCCCTTGCCAAGGCCACTTAGCTAGCCATGCTCCAGCATGAGTTTGACTGAAATTGGCTCCTGTATGGTGGACAGATGTGTGTGAATACTCCAGGGTGCAGTGAGAGAAGAGTGTATGCTGGTGTGTGTTGGAGCACTGCCCTGAAGCTTCAGCAGAGAAACTCCTGAATTCCAAATAAGTTCTTCACCCTCCGAGTCTAGGAGTTTGAGATAGAAATGAAGGTATAATGAAGGTATAATTCTTCATTGTTTTTCAGTCTAAACTCTGTTGAGTTTTAACAAATCATTTTCTAGTGTTTCCTCAGACGTGGAAAGGGTCACTTCTAAGTGTCTTTCAAGTTAAAATGTTTTCTGATATTTTCTGTTCAGTATCAGTACAACAGAAGGGCTTTATTAGGCCTTATATATATAAATTAAAGCAGATTCCTGTTCATGTCTGATATTAACACCAAATCCTGGATTGGACAGTGAGATATACAGCTGCATATTCTGTGTGTTTGAATGTGTCTAAAATGTTGATTTCTGATTGTGTATTTTGACTTAACACTTCAGCAATGATTTTTTTCATAAGGAACCCCTGGAGCAAGTCACTTAATAACCTGTTGTTAAGCTAATGAGAGTCTTTGCTCTGATTGCGAAAAATGAAATGCTCATGCTGAAAAACATGTCTGCTTATTTAAGCTCCTCTCACAATAATTTTGATTCAGCCTATATGTATTTGAAAAGTAGACAATTTAAAGTTTCCAGGTTATGCTTACTTTGTTTTTAGGATACATTTTTGCAGAGTTATGTAATTGTATTTTAGTGGAATTTCGGTTTTATCCCGATGGCGGAAGCACAGACTCCAGAGGAGAGCGCTGCTAGAGGAGATATGTGGAGGAGAGCATCCATTGTTGCATCGAGGTCACTTTAGTGTATGTTCTCTAGATGTCATGTCATCATAAGTGTTCTGCCCTGAAAGGAACAGTAACACCAATCATTTTGTTTTTGCTTTAGACTGAAGAAATTTGTGTTTGAGATCAAGAGGAGAATATGAGACTTTGATCAGAAATGTCTGCTTTTATGTCCTGATATTTAGAGCCCACCCCTTTTTACAAGTCAGCAAAAATACTAAAAAATGAAACTGACAGGTGCTTCTTGTTGCCCAGTTGTGCTATGTTATTTGATTGCTGGCTGATTGTTTAAGGCAAGCTGCAACATTCATCTAACACACTTGATTCAGGTAACAAAGACGGTCAGGTTATCTTAATAGCAGATTCAGGTGTGTTTAATTTTAATTGTCAAAGCTTTAGACAATTTATTTACATTAATTTAGACAATTTATTATAAATGTCTTCTGTTTATAATGTTGTTGCAAGACTTTTAAATATGGCAAGCAAATGGTCTCATATTACCTATATTTTAATATCACTTCATTGGTTACCCTTTGAATTTAGGATTCAGTTTAAGATTGTCCTCAGGCCCGCTTAAAGACATATGGTGATCGAGCTTTTGAGGTTACTACATTTAGCTGTGGAGCTCCCTGCCTCCTAATTTAAGGCTTTCACAGTCAGATGATCTTTTTAAGCAGGCATATGGTTTAACTGCTACAAATGTTATGTGAATGCATGTGGATGATTCAAAGTATGCAATCTCATATGTAAAGCATGGTGGAGGTAGTTCCATGACTTGGGCTTCCATCGGTGCTTCTGAAACAGTGTACGATGCAACATGATGTACATTATAATGTAATCCATGACAATCCATTAAAGAGTCCTCTAAAATATTTTATTTATTTTAGAGGACTCTATCTATACCAATCTAATAATAACCAATAATACCAATCTAATTATGTCTTGAAGTTATTATAAGCAAGATCTTTGCCACCAACTTAGTGTTGATTAAGATTCTGCTCTGAAAGAGACCTGCTTATATGACTATCCAGAGCATGAGTGGGAAACTTTTATTGCTGCAGCTCGATTGCTCACTGGCACAAAAAATTAATCGTATTATGCCAATTTTAACACCTCTTGGGTTCTAAATTTCAGTTTTATTGTTAGTTTTTAAGGCACTTACTGGGCTAGCTCTCATTTACATATTGGCTTCTCAGGCTTCCAAGAGCCCTGAGATTTTCAGTTCGATATCTCTTAGGAGTTCCCCATTCAAGGAAAAAGCTTAAGGGTGATCAGGCTTTTTCAGTGGTGGCTTTGTGGTTTTGAAGCTGTATCCCTCTGTCCATTAAGTTGAGGCTCAACATGCATTTGTACTGTTTGACTTTGATAGATGTTAGATTTAAGTGTTGTATTCTTTTTTCCATTGGAAAATATGTTGCCTTTCCTTTTCACATATTTAGTTTGTTGTCATATTTTTGCTTTTCTTAACTTTGTTTACTCTTTTTTAAAATCATTTTGGTGCTATGTTAGTTGATAGTTCATTTCTTCCAAAAGAAGGAATTCTGGAACACTGAATTGTCTGAACAAAATACACATTTCCACTGTATGATGGCCCATCCCCAATGCCTCTCAGCCCTGAAATGTCAACACTGCTTCTTAACATGATTAATATAAGGCTTCTTTTTTGCACAATACAGATTTAAGTTTGTGAATGTGCTGTGAATTTTACTAAAGTAATCCATTGCCCATGTGGTTAGATCAGCTATTGATGAATGATCATTCTTGATGCAGTGCTGTCTAAGAAATCAGAGGTCACAGGTATTTACCTTAGGCTTGCGCCCAGGCCTTTTATGCACTGAAATTCTTCCAGATTCCTTGAATAGTTTAGTAGTTGTATATGATGCATATGGAGAAATATGCCAATATATTCCAATCTTTTATTGAGGTACATCATTTCAGTATTTTTCTTAGGCATTTTTTGACAGTCTGGAGATCCTAATGAAGTACTACCCTTGTATAAAATCGTGGTGCCATCACCGGTCAACATCACAGTGAAATCACGTCATTAAAAACATCATTATTATCCCGAAAACGCCCCCAGTCCCAACTTTTTTGGAATGTGTTGCAGACCTGAAATGGATGTATATTAACAAATGAAATGACTGACCAGACTAAACATTAAATATTTTGGTTTATACTGTCTGTTAGTGCAAGTGATCAGGAATCTCGTCCTTCAGGACTGGAGATTCCCTTTCTGGTCTGGAGACGTTGTCCCCAAAACCTAAAATGATCAAAATTAATTAATCTTATCTAAAATTAATGTTAAATATGATGATGAGTTTGAGAAGTAAGATAGATCATTTTAAGAACATTTTGAACACATCATTCAAATGATATCACCTGGAATTCTCTAAATTCTTTATTTTTTTCTCCTCTAAATATGTTTTTCACCCATTTCTTAGTAATTTCTGTCTTCTTTTGCCTTAGTTCCTTTCTTTATTCATCTCCTCTTCTTACTTCCTTTTTCTTTAGCCGTCCATTCTTTCTCTTCCACTCCCTTCCTTCTCTTATCTCTTGTTTTTTCTCCTCCTCACCCTCTCTCCGCTGATAACTCAGGGAATTCGATTTGTTCTGTGTGTTTCATTTCTTTGCACATTCAGGTGTATTTCATGTCAGTTTGTTTAATTAACTCGCGGGTGGGGCGAGTGGAGAGAGAATGAAAATCTGTCTTTCTTTCCCTCCTCCTCTTGCACTCGTTCTCCGACACCTTACACACACAATCATTCACCACTTACTCCTTGGTGATGGAACCCACCGTTGCCATGGTAACGGGTTCCTTGGTGATTGATTCTTTGCCAGCGTGGCACCAGTGAGGGGAATAGGTGTGTGTGTGTGTGTGTTATATCTTGCTAATTAAACTGGGGTTGCAGACATTGCAGTGTGTGTTCAAACAAACACATATCTGCAGAAGAGAGCGAAAGAGAAGAGACGGAGAATCAATTTTCCTTCATGTCAGAGCTGTTAAAATGCAGCTCAAAAATAAATAGATGTGCATCTGCGGTAATGTACTGATTTATACAACACAGACGCCTGTACTCTCAGACATGCACTTTAATTATCCTTTAGCATCTTTGTACGGCTGAACGTACCTTTTGTCTTTGTTTTTAATGAGTTTCTTTCTTCCCTCCTGTTGACGAGCCAAATAGCAGCATAGAAAATTGAGTTTCTCTCCTCAGAAAATCGCCCTTTAGACAACAACAATTAGTGTGTTTTCTGCCTTTTTAACAGCACGCTGCTTCTCCTTCACACTCTTGCGACTCGTGGAGGGTCTTAAATGAAGCACCGTTTCTTTAAGTAATGGGATTAAGTATAAGCTGCTATTGCCTGTCATTGACACAGATCCTCCACATCAGGTGCCAGTGTGATTCTGTCCAAAACATGCTGGCTTTATCCACCCCGTCTCTGTCTTTGCTTTCTCTCCAAATATGCTGCTTTTTATTCACCCTGTTTCTGCTTTAACATGAAATGCCGCAGCAGGAGAAAAAGCACATTAAATGCTTTCATGACATTGCTGGATTGTTGGAGTTCTCCATCGTGTGCTTTCACATGTGTATTCCTGGTGCTGGAGCCTACAAGCCTAAACATCCTTAATGATGTCAGGCACACTTGACCCAGTCAAACACCAACAAACCTGGTTACTATGTGTTATCTGGAACCTTCAAAAACTGAATATGAACACTGGAATGTTTACCCAGTGGGTAAGTGGAGGATGGCTTATACAGAATGTTGGTAGAAGGTGTTGGAGAACAGTGGTAAATGGTGAATGTTGTGGTATACAGCAGAAGGTTTGGGTTATACACCGAAGGCTAACAGGCTGTATTGATTCCTGTGATGGTGAAGATGATAGTGTGATCTTTTGGTCAGTATCTTTTTGGTGTGGGGGTTCAGTCTCCCCAAAGGCAAAGCAAGAACCTTCCCAGACAGAACACAAAGACAAGATTTTACCCTAAATGGTGAAGTCTGTTGAAATTTAGTGAAGAATGATGACATTTGGTCATTTGGGCAGAGAATGGTGGTATTTGATGGAGAAATTATGGTATTTGGTGAGAAGTGATGGTGTTTGTGTGAGAAATGATGGTGTTTGGTGAGAAATTATGGTGTTTGGGTGGGAAATGATGGTGTTTGGGTGATAAACTGGTCTTTGGTGAGAAATTATGGTGTTTGGTGAGAAATAATGGTGAGAACGGTGGTGTGTGATGGTGCTTGATAAGTATGATGGTGTGTGGTTAAGAATGATGGTGTTTAGGTGAGGAATGATGGTGTTTTGTGAGAAATTATGGTGTTTGGGTGAGAAAAGATGGTGTTTGGGTGAGAAATAATAGTGTTTGGTGAGAATTATGGTGTTTGGGTGAGAAATGATAGTGTTTGGTGTGAAATTATGGTGTTTCAGTGGGAAATTATGGTATTTGGTGAAAATTATGGTCTTTGGTGAGAAACTATGGTCTTTGGTGAGAAATTATGGTGTTTGGTGAGAAATAATGGTGAGTTGTGGAGAACGGTGGTGTGTGATGGTGCTTGATAAGTATGCTGGTGTGTGGTTAAGAATGATGGTGTTTGGTAGAGAATGGTGGTGTGTGTCTGGGTCAGAAGTCATAGCTTTTAATTAAAAATGCATTTTATTTGCATGTAGCCAGTTTATTCCCCTCCGGTACATTTTGGCACACGACTGAGAGTGATTGTACAGAGCCTTAAGACTACAAGACCAGCCTTGAATATGCATGCACACACACACACACACACCAGCTTGTTCTCAAGGACAGAAAAGATACAATCCTTGTATCACATTTTAATACAGATCTTCAGCATCACATGAGAGAGGGAGAGAGAGAGAGGGAGAGGGGATATTGTAAATATTCTTTCAGTTTGCACCAGAATAATGGAGTTAATGTAGCTAATAATTAATGGACATTTGTGTCAATGGTAGATACAATATTCATGAAAGTTACTTAAAATAGGAAAACAAAACAAAAACCAACAATACCAAAATATTGATTGTGGACTGGTTATTGGTTTAGTATATTACAGTAATAGCAGTGTGCTGAATATACTCTTCTGGGTTTAGTACATTAGTAGTATAATGTAGAGTAAGGATCTGTTCACTGACAGTGTCTGTACTTTCATTAAAAACAATAGCTTTGAATATTGTCTATGCTGTATTGCTCACTACAGTGCTGTGGGTACTGTGTGTGGACAGTCATTAATGTTATGAACTAGTGTAGTTGCAGTAAATGTAGCACTTAAAAGAGATGTTTGAGTGTTTCTGACAGCGACTCCATGATTATATCAGTTTTCCACTCTTTCTGTCCATCTCCTTTGTCGAGTCGAGATGAAATGTGGCAGTTTATAGTAAGTAAGAGCAAGGAGCCACAGAATGTAGTCAAAACATTTAAAACCTTTGCTGTGGGCAAAGAGTGATCAGACTTTGATTAACTCTAAAGTGGAATAGAATCAGTCCCACCTGCCGTGCATGTTTATAAGCTTTTCTAAAAGTGACAAAGTGTATTTCTTTAATTCAGAAAGCTAAACTGCTGTTTTATATATTCGTTACATGTAAAATGACATTTAAAGGGTTTTTATTTTCTCTTGATAATTATGGATTATAGCATCAGAAATAAATCTTAGAGCATTTCATTTTCAGTTTGATTAAATACTATTCAGACATTATCAACAATAAAGTAAGATATGTCACTTTATGTGTAATAAATATACATCGCCAAATAAGATGATAAGTATGATAAATGATAACATGCTGAGAAGGATGGATAATGAGGGACAACAGTATAGTGTTGTCATTGTCACATTTTTCGTTTCAGAATTCTCCACACATTCTTTATTGGGTAAAGGTCAGGACTTCAGGCAGACCAGTACCTGATCCCTCTTCCTCCACAGCCTTGCCTTTGTAATATGTACAGAATCTGGTTTTGCATTGTGTTGCTGAAAAATGCATGGACATCTCTAGAAAAGATGCTGTCTTAAAGGCAACATATGCTGTTCTAAAATGTCACTGTGCTTCTCAGAAGTGTAAATTTCCTTTGCAAGGACACTGACACAACTCCCACACCATTGATTTGTTGCTGGTAGCAGTCTGGATGGTTCTTTTCATCTTTGGTGTGGAGCACATGGCATCAATTTCTTACAAAAAATCTTTATTATTGATTTGACTGACGACAATACACATTTCCACCATGTAATGATCTATTCCAGATGTCTCTGAGCCCAGTTAAGTCAACACCGCTTCTGCACATGGTTAACATAAGGCTTCTTAATGGCACAGTCAAATTTTATGTGACATTTGTGAATGTAACTCTGTATTGTAGTGCTTGACAAATGTTTGACACATGTCCATGTGGTTATATCAGCTACTGATGAGTGTCCGTTCTTGATGTAGTTCCATTCGAGGTATCAGAGATCACAGGTGCAAGGGTGCAAGCCTAAGTGATCAGAATAGGCTTGCACCCTTGCACTTCATGCAGTGAAATTCCTCCAGATTCTTTCATTTGTTTAATGAACATTGAAGTCTTTTCCTCAATAAATAAATGACCAATTATAATATTTTTGTCTCATTTGTTAAACTGGGTTCTCTTTATTTACTGTTAGGACTTGTCTGAACATTGATGATTTTTAGGTCATATTTATGCAGAAATATAGAAAATTCTAAATGGTTCACAAACTTTCAAGCACCACTGTAAATATTAGCTGGTTAGAGAAATGCTAGCTTTGTGAAGGTAATGTTTTTTGTTGTCATGGCTCAGGTAACTGACAATCCACCATCCCAGTTGATCAAGAGGATCTCATTTTCATCTGTCCAATGAACCATCTTTTGGTTTATTTTCTTGTTCAGTGATCTGGTGAAATCATTTAATATCAACATGATGTGGTATCTGTTTGAGTTTTATAAAATAGTGAAAGTTGGGATGCTTGCTTCTATTGTGGCTGAGTTTTATATGAGTTGCCGGATGCCTTACATAACACAGTTCAAGATCAATTCTGTTTCATGTATGTTTCAAGCAATCAGAATTGACTGATATTTAGTTTGTAAAGCCAGCCTTATATATTTCATTAGTTTATATGACATGCTTCACTACATGGGATCATGCAAGTACATGAGTTTGGGTGATTGTGTGTGTGTGTGTATGTCACACCTCCCTATCAGTAAACAGCTCCCTGTTTGCTTGCCTTGCAGTGAAGAGTGAAACCATCTGTGAGTGTGTTTGTGTTAGGCAAAGTGCTATAGCCTTTCTCATCGCCTGATAGGCAGCATCATGGTGGTGGTGATGTGTGTGTGAGAGAGGGAATGTGTGTGAGAATGACAGTCTGTTCTTTTTCGCTATCTTAGTAGGGTGTCTTCTGGAGGTCTAATTTAAATGCATTGTTTTTAAAATAGTTGACTTGTTTACATTTAGCAACCCCACCATATTATACAGGTATATACTAAAGTATCCCTACATGGCACTCACGTTTATAACTACAGGAACTTTGCATTAGTAGATGCAGAGCAGTTCAAAATAGATACTGAACAATTCATAGTAGATACTGAATATCATACTGGATACAGAATAATTCTTTGTGGATAATGCGCAATTCATTGTGGATGCTAAATAATTTGCAGTGAGTACTGAAATACTTATATACTATATACAAAATAATGTATAGTAGACACTGAATAATTTATAGCAAGTCATTAATTTCAGTAGATACTAATTATTGCTGATACTGAGTAATTCATAGCATAATCTTATTAATTTAAAGTAGAAAAAATCATATTCGAATATTTAAAGTGAATCTGAATAAATAATAACAAATACTGAATAACTGACAGCATGCTGTGGCTGAGGAGGAGAGGACACAGCAGGATTCCAAAACAAACGTCGCTTTATTGAAAAACTCAAACTAAACATTGTGGCTATGACTGGAAACAAATATGACGTGAAAACTTGACATGAACATGGTGACATACAAAGCATGGTTGATGTACAATGACGGACGAGGACTGAGACACAGAGGGAAGGCTTTACAGAAACAGTGATTAACATTAAATGGAACAGCAGAGTTGTGATATCAGACAAGACAGGTGCTAGACTCTTTGCAACAGAACAGCACATGGCGAACCGTAAACAAATGAGCACATGACAAGACAGAGGCGGGGTCAGGGGTGCAGCAGCAGTGGGAGGGTCACAATACTTTATGTTGCAATTAAGGTAGATACTGAATAAATCATAGTAAGCATTAGAAAATGTAAAGTAGATACTGAATCATTTATAACAGATAATGTATATATAGTGTCACCATTAATGACTGAATTTTAACCCTGAGTTCTAGTAGTTAAGGTAAGACCACATGTAAACACACTACCTGACTGATGCCAGCTTCAAACAGCTATCCATTAACTATTTGTAATAAAATATGGGGGGAAATGAGCTTGGCACAAACAGAAGCTCTGTGGGCATCCAGGCAGATATTAGCAATGCATTAGTGCATATTTGTGTACACTGAATTGTTACTATTAAAGAGCCAACCCCCTCCACTACATTATGGATAAAAAAACTAAACTTTCTCATTATACACATCTGTCTGAGTAAAATATCACAGATGATCACTAATGATCTGTGTGTGCACATTTTCTGATCTCTCCCATTCAGATAAATGAATTATTCACCCACTCTTATTCTCTTCTCTCTCTCTCCTGCATTATTCTTCTTTCCTGAGTTTGTCCCAATTGCTTTCATCACAAATTCAATACAGAATAAGAGGGGAGAGAGAGATAGAGAAAGAACGCAGATGTGAAAAGTGAGATAGAGAGAGAGTCTCCTGCAGGCATCACACTCTCTGGTCTCTGTGGTCACCTGCCAGCCTCCATTATAATTAACAGTCATACACTCATCCAGCCTTATCACAGCTGGGCTGGGCTGTGTACTGCACTCCACACACACACACACACACACACACTGAACTCAATGTTATCTTCTAATGCTATCAAGTTCTAACTATTTACCATTTATAACAGGGTAAACGTACATATGCAAATGAGGAGTAGATGCTTAATGATTGTCATAGATTAACTGTTGTCATAGCAACAAGTGTCGTAGGTGATAATGCAGCCTGCCCTAGTGTAAACAGGTGAAACTGGATTACATACAGTTGTAATATTTAGAGCAAATTATGGTTTACACATGTGGAATCATATACATAAGTTTTTTTATTAGGCTGATGTTTAGGTAGAACTGTTGTAACCACTGAAGATGATCCATTCGGAGAGGTTTTGATCCGTTAAATGGGATGTTGGCCAGAGTGCAGCAGATGAGCATGTTAAATACTGTATTTCTGTGTGCTGCTTTGTTTTCTATCAGTGTATAAAAGATGAATGAGGCTTCCTGTGTAGCCTTCTGTCTGTGTATTTGCTCACATATTCCATGTGCCCTGTTATTACACCTTGTCTCCGCCCTTGCCTTGCCCCATCATGCCTTTTTCGTCACTAGTTTACAAATTTGGTCAGGTATTCTGTCAGCTGGCTGCTGGTGCTACAGTCAAAAAGGAGTGGCGGATGCAGGTGCCACTTGTGGTTTATTCAACAAAACACTTAGCTTGTGACAATGTGGATAAACGTAGCTGTGACAAGACCACACAAGGACTGTGGTATAGATGACAACAACCAAAGTAACCCAACAACAATGCCTGACAAACACATGAGAGGGAAACTTAAAGCACAGCAGTTAGACACAGAACAGGTGAACATGGTGATGAAGGAAGAGTGATGGGGCAGGGCAAGGGCAAAGACAAGACATAAACAAAGACACATGGAAGATGTAAACAAACACTAAGAGGGCTTATGGCGCGAGGTTCACACTTCCTTCATTATTATATATTTTTGGCATTAACAGAAGGGTGTGTGTTTTGAAAAAGAATCTGTAAACTGTATTTATTTTTTTTATACATTTTTTATGTCAAAGTAAATGCCTAGTGGCATAAATCGGCATTAATGGGGTTAACATACATTTTTAACATGGATTGTTACCCTGTTTGTGTATATATTTGCTGATTTCATGTCAGTTTAAGTTGTTGACACTGGAAGACAAAGAAGAAATTACTGCCACAGAGAAAATTTTAAAAACTTTGTTTTGAATTATAACATCTAAAAATTAGACCCCATCCACATGTGTATACCGGTAAGTATATTTTTTGCCTGCATTTTAGATTTTTTGAAAAATCAATTTTCATGAATTTCCTTATACATAATCAGTGGTAACCCTACTTACGAGCATCCCTACTAACGAGTATTCCAGGTAACGAGTCAAGATCTCAGAATATTTTTGTTCCAGGTAACGAATAAAA
>BRDA01022352.1:0-11747 GCA_036984385.1 Crenuchus spilurus
CGTGAACATTAAAAGGCACTAAATTAAAATTCTACTGCACTTTCAGTATTTGGTGTTAAAAAGAATTGCATGTTTTTTTTATAGCTCTGACAACTATGTTGTTGACATAATGCATGATGTGCTAGAGGGTGTCGTACAGTATGAACTTAAGCTTCTTTTTCATTACATTGTAAAACAGGGTTATGTCTCTGTGAACACATTGTCTGACAGAATACATAGCTTTAATTATGGTTGCCCAGACCGTAAAAATAAACCAAGTGGCTTACAATTGGATGACAATAGCAAACACCTGGGTTTGAATGCTGTCCAGTCATGGTGTGTTCTGCGCAACACTCCACTTATATTTGGTGATATCATTAAAAGGGATAACAGTACCAGTACAGGAACCTTCTCCTCATTTTAGTACAGATTGTCAACATAGTGTTCTCCCCAGTTCTAACTGAAGGGATGATATGTTACTTGAAGCATTTGATCTGTAATCACCATAAAATGTACAAATTACTGTTTATTGATGAGACTGATTCCAAAACACCACTTGATGATACACTATCTGCACTGTATAAAAAAGGCCCTCTTATCCATATTTGATGTATGCAATTTGAGGCAAAACACCATGTTTTTAAAAGGTCTGTAAAAAAAATTCTAAAATCTCACAAAATCTTTAGTAAAACAGCGTCAGCGTCAATTGGCATTTAACTTTGAAAAATATTATTTAAAAAGACTTGAATTTGGTCCTACGAGGACACTAACACTCTGTAGCTTAAATACTATAGGCAGACATTACATGTGGAGGCATTTTCAGGTGTTTCAGCTACTAACTGGGTCAGAAATTATGGTACTGAGTATGAAGTTGATTTGTTAATTTGCAATGGATCACGTCATGATCCTCCAGAGTTTAAAAAAATGTAATATCATAATATATGAAAAGCATGCTTTCATAATAGCCAACAGTGTTGACACACTGTACTTTGATAAGCACTTTAATGGATACTGCATTGAGGAGAGATTATGCATTTTCTATTTTATGTATAGACCAGCTGATGTATTTCAGACCCTTTGATAAGCAACACTCCAATGAGAATGGTAACAGAGCATACATAGTGCCATATTGTTATATATTTGCCAATAAATATGTTTGAGATTTTAATGAAGGTGGTGCACATGTTCAGAAATAATTAAAAGACATGAAGCATGCAACAGTTGTATGTTGTACTTTTTAAAAAATTCAAATGAATTTGTTGATGTCACCACAGAACAGTCCCTTTTCACTGTAATCAGTCAAAAAATCGTCTTAAGGCCTTTTTTAAGAAACTACATCCAGGTGAAAAAAATTTAACTGTAAAGAGTGCAAAACACACTCTTTTTTCTGACTTGAATCCTTATTAAAAAATATAACAACACACAAATCCTCACTGGTCCCATCTGTATGCCATCAGCAGCCTGCCAGCATCAAGTATACAGCAGGGCAGTCTCACAACATGATCTCCCATCTATCATAAAATAAAGGTATTAGTGAGTTTATAGGGATGGAACTGGCATTTTGGCTCAGGAGCTCCCACTGCTCCCACTCTGCAGCCTGTCTGCTAAGTTCAACACTCTGCTCACTGAGCATGTGCTGCTGTAGTGCAACAGTGTCAAATTTTACCATTCAGTCACTTTACATTATGCAATTTTAGTACAGCCATATCACCAAACTCATTATTACAATAAATCTTACAGTACAAAACTCTTAGCTCTAAACGTAGCATGAAGCTAACTCTTAACTTAGCATAAAGCTACAGGAACCAATACACAAAATGGTTAGCTTACATTGCAATAACCAATAAATATTCATTATTCAACAAATGACACTGCATCATTAAAAATAACCCATAACATCTGCACAAATTACCAACATTTCTGTTAGCAGCTGATCATAGCCTACAGCTAATAAACAGTAGCCTGCATTGCTGCAGTTAACTTTGATTAAGCAGCATCAAATTAACTTTTAAACGTTACAGAACTTGCAGGATATTGTATCAACTTATGTATAACAGTTAATAACAATACATGTGGATATACTGAATAGTTAAGCAGTAGACACTGGACTTAAAATTTTATTTGGGATAAAGATTTTACAATTAAATTTTTTTTTTATGAGAGAGACATCAGTATCTTCAAAGTAGAATCTTTATAAAGAGTCACTTTTAATGTTTATATTAAACATTTCCAGCATTATTGACCCAAAAGCACAGCATTCCTGTTACATTCCACACTGCTAGGTGGTGCTTGTCTAAAACTTTGGTGCACCCTGGACCTGCTGGTCTAGAACTGCTGATGTATGCAAATGGATGCATCTTGCTGCATGGTGCAACAGGGTATAATGCCCCCTCCATTATTTTTATTTTTTTATTTTTCCCAAGTTAGTTATCTGTTACGTCCTTGTGTGACCCCCGTCCTCTTCCTGTCTATGTCATTGTTCATCCCCTCAGTTACGTCTTGTCATGTGATGTGATTGTTCTCACTTGTCCCTCATGTATGATTGGATTAAGATCCTTATAAGTATTCCCTGCTTGTGTCTGTCGTTGTCGATCATTGAATGTGAGTAATGTTAAAGTCAAGTTGTATTATTGGTTCATTTATAGTATTTTTTTATTACTTTCAAATAATGTAACTATTAGTATTTTTGAGTGGGTTACACTAGCAGCAGCTAACAGATGACTGATGTTTTTGACTGGCAAGCTGTGTAGGACCATTGATACCATAAACAATATTCACATAAGCTCCCGTATGCACATTTTTAATTTTTTATTGGCAGCTTACAGCATGGGGCCAGCATTAGCTTGTCCCGCAACTCATTATCAAAAGTGTATTGTGAATGCACACAGTGTTTTCAAATGCTCGCTTGTTTAAAGGCACAGTATGTAATATTTTGAGTTATCTTTTAGCAGAAGTTAAGATAATCACTAATAAAAATGATTAAAAACACATCTAATCATTATAAACTAAGAAGTTGTTTGATTATTTTTTCTTAGAATAAGCTGTTTATGTCTACATTGGTCGCAGGTCGAACACAGACTGAGGCCGCCATGTTGCATCGCCATGTTTCTACAGTAGTTTGAAAAGGACAAACAAGGCTAGCAAAACCCGTTTATGTTGTAATGACAAATTGGCCACTCAAATTCGATGGCACTGTAGCTTTGTTTTACCGTTGACTGACATAAAACAGAAGAAGAAGAAATCCACATATACCTCAATAAGAGGAAATACACATATACCTCAATAAGAAGAAAAACACAGAGGAGAAGCAAGAATAAAGGTTTTTTGGTTTATTTGTTAAGATGGCAGAACATTCTTATGCTCGTCAAGATTCTTATGCTCGTCTCAGACAGTGGCTGTTTACCAACACACAGTTTGTACACCAACCTTCACTGATGTAGATTATTAAGCCACCCCCTCTGGTTTTCCCAGACTGCTGGTTACGGTCCACTCGGAAGAGCTGCCGGCCGGCGAGCTGGAAGGCCGAGTCTGGCATGCTCTGGTTCAGCCATGTTTCTGTGAGACAAATCACCGCACAGTTTCTCATCTTCTCAGAAACATTCATCCTCAGCCACAGGAGGTCCAGCTTGTTGTCCAGACAGTGGATGTTGGAGAGGAAAAGAGATGGAATTGGGGGATGATTAGCGTTAGCCTTTAACCTGGCTAGCACGCCGCCCCGTTTGCCTCGCTTCACGTCTCCTCCTCCCGGCCTGTGTTCCACTCCAGCAGGCCAGTGTCCGGAGAAGTCGTAGTCTGCCCAGCTCAGCCCCAACGTTATTATCCAATAGGGTGACCAAACGTCCGTATTTCCCGGGACATGTCCATATTTCACGTCCTGTCCCGGGCGTCCCGGGTTTTTTTTAAAAAGTGAGGAAATGTCCTGGTTTTTCAAATTATCTTCATTGGCCCATTAAAATGTAAATTTACAGGCACTAGGGCACTGCTCAGGGCGCTGCGTGTGACGTAATCCCTGAGCGCAGCCCTGTTCTGAGGGCAGCGTGACTGTCAGTACGCAAGCAACATGACGAAGCGCAAGTGTATGTTTACCGACGATTTACAAAAGAGTTTCCCCGCTTTCAGACCGGGTCGAGACAAATGGAAAGCCTTGTGCACAGTGTGTTATTGTTATGGTGTGTCATTTGTTAATTTATTTTTTTCCAATAGCCTACAGAACAATATTTTGTTCGTTACTGAGGGTAACTGAGTATCATGTGTTATTTGGAGTTGAGAGTTATTGTAAAATTTTGTTGTTAAGTAAGGGATGTTTAGATGAGACATTATTTATTTCATTGTGCTATTCATTCATTACAGGAAATGTTAACTTAAGCATTTTGAATAAATGCATTTTTAAATAAAATTGTTATTGGAATTTTTGTCGTTGAGTCTTACTGAAAAGCATTTTTAATAAACCAACTGTAAATATGCTATTGCAAGCATAATGAATTCAGGAGCAGAACCGATATAAACCCACATAAAAACTACTAATACCCAGTATGATAGGATAGAAGCATGAGAAGCCAGTGCGCAACTGCACGCCACCATCTTGCCGTGACAAAAAAAAGTTTTATGTGTTTACTTTGTTACATTATCTTGTGTTTGTACAGAAAACAGCTAACGTTTACAATAGCACTACTGAAGTGCAGAAAATGTTTCGTCTGCATTGTAGCTATAATCATTTTACATATTACATTTCCTAAATTTCTAATTAAAATGAATCTTACCATTTGACATATCACTAGCTCTAAAGCTGCTATTAGACATCGCATTCAGGAGTATCAAAGATTTGACACCTTACGGCCACCATAGACACTTCTTTGTTTTTTTTGGGGGGGGGCTGTGAAAATAGTTTTTAGTTGTTTGCAATATGGAATCTAAACCACTAGATGTCACTGGAAACTACATACTGTGCCTTTAAATGCAAGCTGGGTGCCGGCCCCATGCACACTAACTAAATGGGGACTGCAGAAAGTACTGACCTTAGGCAACACATACTGGAATATTTAAAATGTATTGGGAAATTTTCATAGGTCAAATACATGGCAATGTTAGAAAATAATGTTAAAATAAAATAAATGTAAACTAAATTATTGATTGTCACACACTGCTCCACAACAACATCTGGTGGGGCCGGGTCCCTAATGTACTGAAGTCCCTGGACATTGTACCCAAATGTAGCCTCACAAAAATTCCACGCAAGCCTGATGGGATTGTGGGAATACTCTGAGAGAGCAACAGAAGTACAATGTGGTGAAGGGGCTCAGTGGGTAGTAAACCAGATAAACACTCATCATTAGTCTCTGGCAGTCAAGTGATAAATATGAAGGGCCTTGGGGAAACTGTTAAAACATATATTGTGTCTGAGCAACGGAAGTGCATAAGTGAAGCACACGGTATAAGTAGGATAAAGAGGGTTGAAGGACATGTGCCATAGCCAGGTCAAACACAATTCAAACTGATAACACCTCTGAATGAATTTAATCCTATTTTATGCTCATCTCCATCATCACCTCATATTCTCTCAATCTTGCCATCTCTTTCTATCAATTTATCAGCTAAAGCTCAGAGTCACAGCCTGTGTTTCTGACCAAAAAGGCATGACAGCCAAGCTGTGAAATCTCCAGTCAAATTAGATTTATTCAATGATATGAAGCCTGAACAAAAATGTATTCCATAATTCATAATGTTCCTGGACCCTATTTTGCTTATTGAAAGTATGTATTTGGTTTGGATTTGCCTGTACAGATGAACAAATGAACAGATGAGCCATTTTGCACAGTTACACGCATATACATACAGAAGCACGTAGGCACATGAACGCATACACTTAAGTGAGCACAGGTTCAGCTCTGGCGTGAAACAGGACATTGTGATTTCATTAAACTGAAAGAAATGGGGAGGGTTTCTTCTTCTCTACACACACAAACAATTTATGCATTGATGTCCATTTCCACCATGCAAACTTCAACACTGCCTCCAAGTGTTGAAATTAGAGAATACACTTAAGTCTTTATCAACAGTATGCAGGGGAAAAAGCTTACAGCTCAGAAAATCTGATTTAGTCCAGCTTGTCTTGGCACTCTGTCTTTATTTATTTATCTCAATAAACACACACTCACTTTATTCTGGGGATGCGAAGCACTGCTATAATTAGCAGGATGTGGCTCCTTAATTGGGCTGTAATTGATATGAGGAGTGTGGCATAGCTCTGCACACTGCAACCTGCTGAGCTGGTGGGCGTGGCCATGCTGTCATTCAATCACTGTTGGCCATAAAGGAAAGCTCAGCAAACTAATTAGCTACTCACCTATTAGCATTTTTTTTTGCCTCACCCAAAACCTAATCCTTTGTTTCAAGTGTATCTTACAATATTATAATAATATTACATATATAAATATCTCTGTCAGCATTTGTGACAGTATTACTCTGTGAATAATGTCAAACTGCACAATTTCCCTTGTAATGTCAGTATTCATGATTTAAACATCTTTGGGCTGAAATGTATTTTTTGGTGCGATTCTTTAATTCACTTAACACAATGAAGTATTGATTAACTATTGAATGATAACTATACTCTTAAAAAAGATGGTTCTTCAAGGGTTCTTTAGTAGAGAAAATGGTTCTATATAGAACCACGAACACTCAAAGAACCCTTCTCTTGGAAAAATGATGATTCAGATTGATGAGAAAAGTGTTGTAAATGGTTATATACAGAACCTTTTTGAAAAGGGTTCTATAGAGCCCTCAAAAGGGTTCTGTTGCAGTTATGATGTCAAGTTTGTAATAATAGAGGGCCTATTTTTGGTGCTATATAGAACAATTTTCAAACGGCTATACAGAATCACCTACAGCACATTCCTCATCAATCCTAAGAACACTTTCATCACGCAAAGAAACCTTTGAGTTCTTTGAGTGTTCATATTTCTATATAGAACCATTTTCTTTACTATAGAACCCTTGAAGAATGATCTCTTTTAAGAGTGTACGAATAATACTGGATTGTTTTGAGGAGAGGTTTGGAATGAGTTAAAACACATGAGTATATATAAAATTGCTACTTATTTTACTATTTTGAAGAGGCTTTTTTCTGCCCACATTAAAATACTGTCCATATAACATTTTATATCTAATTTTTGAGAGGTGCCTAAAATATAACATACTTGGTACTGTGTGCATTTTTACAGTGTATATCATTTCCAGTTTTTTATTTTATTTTATTTTTTTCTGTTCTGGTAAATGTTGCCTTAACATATCAAGACTTTTTATGAGGTAATCAGGTCTACTAAAGCAGGAACAGCTCATAACTGTGCATAACATAGGGGTCACACAAAAGGTCTGACAGTGAAATACACTGATGTACACTGAGAGTGGTGACTGTATTTGATCCTGTATTCTGAAATGAGTAAACTCATTCATTCTGAGGGGCATTTGTGTGTCAGTCAGAATAGAGAGTTGTAGAAGGGAAAAGTACAAACTACTTTGTTTAAATGTTTACATTTACATTTACAGCATTTAGCAGACGCTCTTATCCAGAGCGACGTACAACAGTGCTTTGTTCCCATAAGAGAATTCATCTCTGCTAATAAAGACAGGTTAGGGTCCAAGCAACTCTTCAGTTCGGACATTGTTAGAACAGCCATTACTAATACTTAGAAGGAAAGAAGGATACACAGTTATCTACAATATGAGCATAACAATGCATTACAACAAGAGATTTAAACTAGTGCTGACTTAAGTGCTCCATAAAGAGGTGGGTCTTCAGTCTGCGTTTGAAGACAGTGAGGGACTCTGCTGTCTGAATAGCCAGAGGGAGTTCATTCCACTTTGGTGAGAGAAGAGTCTTGTTTTTAGTTTCCCCCCTGTCTTGAAGGATGGTGGGTCAAGCTGAGCTGTACTGGAAGCTCTAAGGGATCGAGGTGCGACGCAAGACTTGACCATTGCATTCAGATAGAGAGGGGCTAGTAGATTTCTTGCTTTGTAGGCGAGCATCAGGGTCTTGAATCTGATGCGGGCAGTTACAGGAAGCCAGTGAAGTGAACGCAGCAGAGGAGTGACGTGGGAGAACTTGGGTTGATTGAAGACCAGTCGAGCAGCTGCATTTTGAATCAGCTGCAGGGGTCTGGTGGCTCTTAGAGGAAGACCAGCCATGAGTGAGTTGCAGTAGTCAAGTCTTGAGATGACGAGAGACTGGATAAGCACCTGGGTAGCGTCCTCGGTCAGAAAGGGTCGGATCCGTCGAATGTTAAAGAGGAGGAACCTGCACAACCGCGCCACATTTGCGATGTGAGTAGAAAATGATAGCTGGTTGTCAAGAGTCACCCCAAGGCTTCTTGCTTCTTGAGATGGCACGACGATGGAGTTCTCAAACAGGACAGGAAGTTCGAGATGCAGACCAGTCGTTCCAGGAATGAATAGAAGCTCAGTCTTGCTAGGGTTGAGCTTCAGGTGGTGGGTTTTCATCCCAGTGGAGATGTCTGTCAAACATGAAGAAATGTGGCTGGATACCTGAGTGTCAGAAGGAGGGAAGGAAAGCATCAGTTGAGTGTCATCGGCATAACAGTGGCTCGAGAATCCATGAGAAGAATAGTTCACTAGGGAAGATTGTCTTCAAAATATAGTAGCTAGTTTATATACAGACACATAGACATGCACACACAAACTGGTTTTGATGCTTACTTGCAGGCAAGCTGGCTTGTCATTCAATGCACACTAAAGCACCCTGCTGTCACAACTTTCAAGGACACTCAACTTCCATTCAAATGTCAATTATGTATTATACTGTTAGTAAATTAAAAAGAAGAAGTCCTCTGTGGATTTAATAACAAACTTATTAGCCACTGCTAACAGGGTGGAACTACCTTTTAATTAGTGCAGTACCTGATTAATGCACAATTAGCAGAAGCCAGATCCAGTTTGTTCTTCTCCACTTTGGTGGGATCAAAAAGCAAGCCCAGGCTCAGCAGTTTCCCCTTACACTGTCTATTAGTCTCCACTCGATATCTCTCTTGGTCTCCCTCCTCCACCCTCAGCCACTCCAGACATCTGGCAGCAGCTGTAAGCTAGCTGGTGACACAAAAGGCCTCAACCTTCATCTTCATCACATTTATCAAACGGTTAACAGATCAGATAATATTTAAGTTAGCATTAACTTAACTCTCAACAAGCTGTTATACATGTGGTGTCCACCCCTGTACACAACACTGGAAATATAGAGAGGCACATTCAATAGCAGAGTGATACAGATCTGCACTGTGTAAAAGAGAACCATGTGGTCTTTCTTTCCCACTGCAATATCACTCAATCACTCACCTTTATTTAAGATCAAGGTACAATGAGGGAGTCCCTCACTTACAATGTAACCTAGGAAATACATAAAATGACAAAAAATTATTCTACATAATTATAGACAAGATAAAAATTTTAAAATGATGGTAATTTGATCTAAAAAATCCATTTAAATAAACAAAGTAAAATATTAAAAATGACAAGCAGGCATGACACAATATATAGATCTGTAATAAAATTAAAAATATAATAAAAACATAAAATAAAAACAGGTCTTCATTAATAATAAAAAAATATAAGAATAGTGAGAGAGAAGTAGCTAAAATAAAAGTAAAAAGATAAGTAAAACAGACCTGAATAAAATAAATAAGAAAATCAAATAATCAAAAGTTAAATAATAAATCAAGTAAAATAGTGTATATCACAAACATTGCTTTGATATATGATGGCATATGACCAGTGAGAGCTTTAAATATAAAAATAAATCAGTGTGTTTCCCTAAAACACAACTAGAGATGACCAGCCAACTTTTCATATAGTAAACAGTGATGTGTGCTGTAGGGTCACCGGTGATGAATCTTAATGCAGGGTGATATTTAGAGTCTAAGGGTTTAAGTGTAGTAGATTATGGATGTCTGTATATCACATCACCATAGTCCAGAACTTGCAACAGTGTTGCTCCAATAATCCTTTTTCATGTGTTTTGGGAATCTATGATACAAGAAACCAAGCTTTTTTGTTTTTATTTGCTTGTGAGTTTGTTAACATGATGCTTAAAAGTACATTTGTCATCTAGCCATATGCTAAGGTATTTATGTTCACTATTTCCACATCAGATCCCTTCAGGGTTGTTATTTTACAAATATTAAAATCAATATTAGATGGTCTGGAAACATACATTTTGGCATACAGATTGCAGCACTTGCAGCATTTTTTCTTTTTATTGAGTTAAAAGATTTTCTAAAATGAGTGTAGCAGCAGAGAATGTGCAGTGTTTTTTCTGTAAAACCAGACTGGAATTCAGGCTTGTGAACGGCTCCTCCAACATGCCTCAGAGTCACTGAACTCTACCACACATCACTGAACTATACACCTGAACTATACATACACTGAACTACACATTGAATCACACATCTCATTCAACTTTATACACTACATTGTACTCATTAGACTTTGAACTATAACATGCATACACACACACACACTTGCTTATTGCTGCTATTATATGAGCATTTACACCTTAAATGCTGCTATGTTTACAATAATCTATAGTTTATAGTCTTAATTGTTGTACAGTATTTATCTTTTAATTTTTGGTCTTATTTAAAAATTGATTCTATTTTGCTTAATTGTTATGTGAAGCAGAGGACTGGCAAAGTAAGAATTTCATTGTGTAGTGTTAACTGCTCGTTTACTGTACACATGACTATAAAACTCCTGAATACAGCAATTTGATTAATGTAACATATTGTGTGCAACCATGTGACACATTTATAACAAAGTAAAAAAAAATTCAGAAAATGATAAAACTAAAATAAAGCTTCTGGCTTCAGAAAGACAAATCATCTTACAGTGGTTCAGTGGTTCTCAGTACCAGTCCCTGGGCTCTCACATTTACACATTTTTACATCTGTCTTTCTAACACACTTTCCTCGGGTTGTGAATGGTTCCGTAATAAAGCAGATGTGTTCCAGTAGATATACAGGGCATAAGGACTGTGACTGAAAAACACTAGCCTGGATAGTACAATAGGAAATATTCACTGCAAAGAGCCAATGCTCTAGTAATGTCATTTTTGAGACTGCACTGGATAAGGCAAACAAAAAATATCAGTACAAAAAGCAAACTAACAAGCAACTACAATGTGTAAAATTTAGTTTAGTCAGTTTAGTAAAACATACTGAATAAAAGAAACTTCACGGTGCAGTAACTTAGTGCTGTATAATGAAATGCCCACAAGAGGGTGGTGTTATAGCAAAAATAATTCAGTTGTCCTCATACAACTTCTGGTCATCATTAAATCATGTGTGTATATATATGTATAAATATATGTATATATATGTATAAATATATATATATATATATATATATATATATATATATATAGACATACAGGGGTTAGATAATGAAACTGAAACACCTGGTTTTAGACCACAATAATTTATTAGTAGGTGTAGGGCCTCCTTTTGCAGCCAATACAGCTCAGTCCTTTGCCAAAGGAGGTGGTCGTAGTGCATCACTGGACTGGTGATAGGACGTTCTTCTTACCGAATTTTAGGGAGACTGGTGACACGTCCTGAACATATACAGTAAGGGTTCTGCTTGACTGCGACATAACCGACGTTTTCCTCCGGGATGTGGATGATTATTTAATAACACCAGATTTTGGTCCACAAAGTCAAAGTAATAGATTGGGGACATACAGATATATATATATATATATATAT
>BRDA01022355.1:0-23022 GCA_036984385.1 Crenuchus spilurus
TATTAGATGTTGGCACCTCCACATCATTGCATTCAGTTTTTATTCACAATTTGTTTAGTGTCCCAACTTTTTTGGAATCCGGTTTGTATAAAGACTTGACAGTAAATTACATGCATGATACCTGTAATCGGGTAACAGTGTAATCGCTAATCGGGTAACAGTAAAGAGACACCAACAGCTGGAAACAAATTCCTTGTTTGTACCAACATACTTAGCCAATAAATCTGATTCTGCATCTGATTGAAGTAGATGTGATAATCAACGATAACAGAAGCAGCCTGTATGGCAGAAGACCTGTTTCAATAGGCTTTATAAATTCTTGTAGGTTTATGAGCTTATGTACAGTGGATATAAAACATCTACACGCCCCTGTTAAAATGGCAGGAGTTAAAAAATCAGAGCAAGATGAACCATTTCAGAACTTTTTTCACCTTTAATGTGACCTCTAATCTGTACCATGTCACTGAAAACTAAACTGAAATCTTTTAGGGTGGAAAAAAAATAAAGAGCTAAAAAATGTGGCTACATAAATATGAACACCCTTAAAATAACACTCATGTATTTGTGACAGCATTCAGACTAAGTAGGAGTCGATTAGCATTTTGACCTGGCAGTCTTTGCCCACTCTTCCTTGCAAAAGTTCTTCAGATCTGTTCGATTGAGAGGGCATCTCCTGTGTACATCCCTGTTCAGGTCAACCCACAGATTTTTAATAGGATGCAGGTCTGGGCTCTGGCTGGGCCACTCCAAAACTGTGATGTTCTGGTGAAGTCATCCTTTTGTTGATGTAGATTTATAATGTAGAGTCATTATTGTGCTGAAATGTGAAATTCCTCTTCATCTTGAGCTTTTTATCAGAGACCTGAAGGTTTTATGCTGAAATTGACAGATATATGGAACTGTTCATAATTCCGTCCACCTTGACTAAAGTCCCAGTTCCAGCTGCAGCCCCAAAGCATAATACTGCCGCCACTATGCTTCACTGTGGGTGTGGTGTTCTTTTTGTGATGCACAGTGTTGGCTTTGTGCCAAACATACATTTTGGACTTATGGATAAAATGTTCAACATTTGTCTCATTAGACCAGAACATGTTTTCCCCACATGATTTTGGCAAAACATAGCAGAACTTAGATGTTTTTCTTTGCAAAACAAAAAAAAATGCTTCCGTCTATCCATCCTAAGCTGTAGCCCAGACATATGAAGAAGAGGAGATTGTCACATGTACTACACAACCAGTACTTCCCAGAAATTCCTGCAACTCCTTTAATGTTGCAGAAGGTCTTTTGGCAGCCTCCTGGAGCAGTTTTCTTTTAGTCTTTTCATCAGTTTTGGAGGAAAGTGCAGTTCTTGGAAATGTCTCTGTTGTGCCAGATTTGATCCACTTCTTGATGACCATCTTCACTGTGTTTCATGGTGTATTTCATGCCTTGGAAATTGTTTTGTACCCTTCTCCAGACTGATACCTTTCAACAACGAGATTCCTTTAATGTTTCTAAGCTCTGTGTGGACCCTGACTTATGTTGTAAGTAAACAGAGTAAATATCAGGAAAATCCTACTAGAACAGCTGAACGTTATTTGAGGTTAATCAGAATCACTTTAAATGATGGCAGCTGTGTACTGGCTGCTGTTTAACATGAGTTTGAATGTGATTAGTTAAATCTGAACACAGCCACACCCCCAATTGTAATTATGTAATTATTAGTTCACAATTATGCAACCACATTTTTTAGTTTTAAATTTTTATTTTCCCGACGAACAATTTCAGTTTGTTTGTTGTACTTCACTGGAGATGCTGCCAAGACTGTTGCACAACAATATCAAGTTACTTATCAGAGACAGACACAGGAAAGATATTCAGTGGAATTTGCTTTATTAAAAGCAGTATAACAGTTTGTGCTCAGATACCAACTAAACCCATCATTATGCTCGCTCTCTCTCTTTCTTTCTTTCTCTCTCTCTCTCTCTCTCTCTCTCTCTCTCTCTCTCTCTCCTCTCAAGCTCTGGTCATTTTGCTTGTCACAACTTAAACAGTTGGTCCCTGGGCCCGTGCAGTTTGTTGTTTGTTTCCTTTTTTTCCCCACTGGTGACTAGAACATTTTTGAGCGGGCGTCCCACGAGTTCCCCCACAGCAGCACTGGGCTTGACAGCCGTTCGTTTGAGGCGATGTCAGCCTGAAATTATACTGTCTGTGAAGCCAAGTAACGAGCCAGGAACACGGCTGAGTGCAGCCTGCAGCCCACCGCAGCAGTGTGAGGCAGTCACACACTCGCCTGAATGACATTCTGCTTCTTATAGCACCAGAATGTAGCACAAGACAAATAAAATACAACACATTACTCTTAAAAGACAAGACTGCTAAATACTCCTTGGCTACAATGTACAGTTCTTAGAGCAAAGCTGTAATGTAGCCTTTACATTATGTGCAGGTTCTTTAAAATGCTTTAAAAGGGTTCTGCATGTGCACTTTAAAGCTTGTTTACAAAAATATCATTTAAATATATCATGGCCTTTATATTGTGTGAACATTTCATGATGAATACCTCAACAGAAAAGCTTTAAAATGTCTTTTTAAAATGTTTATAAAAAAAAAAAAAAGATTAATACATTTAATTTTTTATAATTAAATTTTTATTAAAAAAATCTTTTTACAGAATTTATAAAAATGTTGTCTTTTTTTTATTTTTGATCAGCTTTCTAGTTTTAATATACTTTTTATAAAAGTAAATGTATCTTACTTTTTGTATATACACCTCTGTAGGGGATGGACATTGTCAGTATCACTGCTAGGATGAGAGTTGACTACCACTCAGAATATTCCAAGAACAGTTCTATCGTCTTTGAGAAACTGACCACTAAGCTCTTGTTTTCAAAATCACTTGGCGGGATCACCGCAGTCTTGGCATACCTCCCTCTGGTAGTTTCCTGTTGTAGTCATCTTTAGGAATAGCTTCATATTATTCTGAAATTAGTTGCTTCTACAAACACCCCACATTTTATTGGATTCTTGCTCAGATCAGCTGGTGAAGTATAGAAGACCCTGAGCTTCTCTTCTCAGTACATCATGTTTACTTCATCTGTGAGAAAGGCAGATTCATTCTTTGTCTGATAGAGAAGATTACACTGTTGGAACTGAGCATCTGGACTTGAGAGAACAACAGGGTTAACGATCAAGGGTCAAACTTACTGTTACAGGCATCGAATGCTTTATGGACAGACCCCAGCAGTTGAGCCCTCACATCAGGATGAAAAGGTGCCAGTTCGGTGTTATAGACACAATGTTGAAGCTAAGATTAAGACTTCTGCATATGAGCACCACTCCTCTCCCTCTGCAGCTCACACGTCCATCAGATTTGCCCCACCTAGTGAGGTATTAGCTGAGAAGCTTCTAGAAGTTGCTCTGGTTATAATTGTAGATCACGAAATGTGAAAGTAGTTGATCCGTTAGGGGCAGCAGCTGAGATTAGTTAATGGACATAAGTAGGAACTTGAGACTCCTAGGTAGCCCTGGGTTTTCTAGAATAGATGTTCATGTGGCTGCAAGTGACTTTCATCTGTGGCAGAACAAGGTTACTAAGAGTAATATTAGAGAGGTGTGAAAATAAGGACAGATGTCCAGCACTCCAGTCTGCTCTGGCAAAATGATGTCATAGTAACATGGTGCAGAGACTTACAACAGGTTGTGGTTGGTAAATTGCTTCATGGCACTCTGAAAATGGCACTGTAGTTTACTTGTGGTGGCATGTCTGGTCTTTTGAGTTGGGCAGAATCCATTCCTGGTCTTCTGAGTTGAGCAGAATCCATCCCTGGTCTTCTGAGTTGGGCAGGATCCATTCCTGGACTTCTGAGTTGGGCAGGATCCATTCCTGCTCTTCTGAGTTGGGCAGAATGCATTCCTGGTCTTCTGAGTTGGGCAGAATGCATTCCTGGTCTTCTGAGTTGGGCAGAATGCATTCCTGGTCTTCTGAGTTGGGCAGAATGCATTCCTGGTCTTCTGAGTTGGGCAGAATCCATTCCTGGTCTTCTGAGTTGGGCAGAATCCATTCCTGGTCTTTTGAGTTGGGCAGAATCCATTCCTGGTCTTCTGAGTTGGGCAGAATCCATTCCTGGTCTTCTGATTTGGGCAGAATCCATTCCTGGTCCTCGGAGTTGGGCAGAATCCATTCCTGGTCCTCGGAGTTGGGCAGAATCCATTCCTGGTCCTCGGAGTTGGGCAGAATCCATTCCTGGTCCTCGGAGTTGGGTATAACCCAGCCTTTGTTTTTTGAGTCAGACAGAATCCAGCTCTTGTCTGTTGAGTCGAGGCTGAAGTTGGATCAGATCTTTTGAGTTGGTTGTAATTTACTTCTTGTCTTTTGAGTTGGGCAGAATCCAGCTTTGATCATTTGCATCAGGAAGGTTTCTACCCCTCGTGCGAGGGTACTTTTGTCAATTCTTGCAGCATAGGCTGTAGTTTGCTAGACAGCAGTCAGCATGGGACAGATACTCACTGACAAACCAGAGCCAAGGCCAGGCAGCAGACAGACTGGCCTAACCATCTGTTAGCTGCTTGAGAGGCCACTTAAATTTCACTGTGTTTGTTCCCTGAATCAAGCAAAATATAAGAAAAGTCTGCTTCAGCGGAATATAATGTAAGCATGAAAATCATCAAAATGTACTGGACACCAGCTGGAGTTGAACGCCACTGAACTAGAATGGCTGAAAACAAATTATGCAATGCTGAACATGGGCCTTGTACTGTATGGTAATAAGGTGGACATGCAACATTGGGTGTTTCTAATGTGTAGATGAGTATATATGTTAAGAAATACTAATATGATGCTTTCTATGAAATCTATTTGAGTTATTTTCCCACCTTCTAGAAATGAAATTCAGTTGATGTCCTCATTATTCTAACAGTGTCAACTTTGGACCAATTCTATTCGCTTCCAGCATCAGCAGATATTGCTTCACAGCTCCTCACATATCAGTAAGGTTTTGCACTGACTCTTCATGAGACGCTGCCAGAAAATTCACATGACTTCACTGCATGTGCAATAGCACAGTTAGTAGCTAGCCTATTGGCTGAGTAGCAGCAAGATCAAAGTTCAGACAGGTACTCCCATGTCCCTTGTGTAGAGAGTGCGAGAGCTGTCACACAAACTGTGACGTTTCATTTTAATTGACCGTACGTCACTGTCGAGACCATGTTGATGCTGAGAGAACCATAGTCTTGTTTTAGCTCTGTGCCTGTTCTCCAGTTTGCCTGTGGGTCCAGGGCTGCAGTGACTCTCGACACATCTCTCCCATAACGTTTCATACGAGTGTGTTGTGAACCTTGGCCTGTGGCTCTTTAAGACCTCTCGTACTTGTCAGTTCTGTTTTAATCAGAAGCTTCTTAACTGCACCAACGCATTGCATTGGGTGCTTGAGACTTTGAATAGTTTTTATCGACTGCGCTCCACATCAAATATTTACACCATGAATTATTTTAATAGCATAATGCTTGTTGGTATAGAGTCTGAGTGTGCATTTCTCTCTCTCTCTCTCTCTCTCTCTCTGTGTGTGTGCGTGTGTGTGTGTGTGTGTGTGTGAGAGAGAGAGAGAGAGAGACATTGAGAGTGAAGCCAGCTTCTCAATTTGGCACCATATCCTTACACTACATATAAAAAACTCCACTACATGGATTTTTGTAGACTAGTGTTATCTCCATTCAAACAGTTTGCCCTAATGAGAAAAGACTCAAAATCATGTCTAGGTTAAGCAGTTAACTGTGATAAAGAGCTCATATTAGCTCCAATGTGCCCTGTTGCCATTCTGACATTTTAAATCCTTACCTGAATATTCTGAATAAAGCAATTTATTCTTATTCATATAGTGTTGTGTGTAGTGACATAAAAAGGTGGGCAATGCCCAAACATCAGTGGTTGCCTATTCATGCAACTGCAGTATGTAGGGCAATAACATACACCAACCTGCATCTCTTTAACGTTATCAGTTCATGAGTTGCACTGCAGGTTGGTGTCTAGTACAGTACATGCTAATACTAGTACACACACTGATATATTTACTATTTTCTTCATAGTGTTCTCTGTTTTGCTTATGTGTCGACAACTCACACTTGTTTATCCCAGCGTAGCCTATTTTGTCAACTGTCATTTGTCCATTTTCTCATTAATAGGTGTAACCAGGCATTTTTATTTGTATTACTTTGTACAACCTTTAGAACAAAAAACTAAGTCATTTTATAAAAAAGTATGTCAATAAACAGAAGAAACACTTTTGTAAAACACTATATTAAACCGAGGACATTCTGATTTCTGTAAACATGCACACTTGAACATCATAACTTTGTGCATTGTTTGGTTGTACTCCAAGTTTATATGTTATTCACCACTGTTGAGAGCCATGTTATGGAGATGGGATTTTCTTTTTTATGACCACTGCTCTGTAACATTGAGTTCACTGTGATTGGGTCTGGGCCTGATATACTCGCACCAGCGCAACATCAGTGTCACTACTGTGCTGGCAATGGTGCACCATTCAAATAATATCTGGTCAGTCTATGGAGGCCCCTTTATATTGTAAAAACCTACGTTTTTGTTACTTCATGTTCTACTTAAAGAAATGGAAACACAGCATTGAGGAATGATGTGATCAGAACAGCAGATTAAACAAGTGAAACAGCTACATTTTCACATCAGTTTTAGGGGTTAAAACTTAATGTTTCAAATTTCTGTTCTAGCTGAATATGAATACCTGCTAAACTGCAGCAACACAAATACTTATGTCACTGTTTGAATGTTGGTGTAATTGGTGGCATCTGGGTGGAGTTTCCATGTTCTCACTGTGTCACATGGGTTTCCTCCCACAGTCCAAAAACATGGAAGTCAGGTGAATTGGGTACACTAATTTGTCCTTGTGTGTGTGTGTGTGTGTGTGTGTGCCCAGCAATGGATTGGTGCCCTGTCCTGGGTTTGGGTAGGATAGTATAATGCCCTGCCCTGTGCCTGGTGAGGGGGTAGTGACCTGTATCAGGATTAAGCTGAAAATGATGGATGGAATGTTGGTGACTACAGAGTTCTAGTGTTGCTTTACTGTGTCTGCCGTTAGCTTTACTTCTGCATTTCTACACAAAAGAAACAGCATTTGGACTCCAAATGTGTCTTGAGTGATGGAGAACATCTGGGATAAGTGAAGAATTGTGTACATATTTGCCAAAACATCCCTTGAGTACTCAAGTACCCATGTACTACCCAACACTACAGTGCTTTTGCATTTCCCAGTGTGAGCACACCTTGTGCTAAAGGTGTCTGCTATCAGAGTAAGTATATGAGACACAAGGAATGTCTCTATGTGTGTTGTTGTGGCCTGCTGGCAGTAAAGGCCTCATGCAACAGCTTCCATCTCACCCAGTGACCTCGTCACTGATGGCCCGTCACTCTGAACACAACACACATACACACAAATGCATGCACGTGGCTCTGGCCTTTCCACATCAGAGCACATAGTGCACACCCATACACTTGTCACTCTTCTCCTTCCTTTTAAAAGAGCATGTGTCGTGCGCCGTCATGGCAACGCTCCTCGTGACTAGCTGGACTGCCCCAGCCGTGACCCGTGGCATTGTATGACAACCGCAGATCAAGTCTGTGGAGATTACAGAGAGAGCGCTGCCTTCTCTCCTTACAGCCTCAGCTCCTGCATCAGGCCCTGAGCTCAGACTGACGCACAGCCCAGGCCGAGTGGCTAAACTAGAGTGATGATGACGGCGAACTGACCGTTTCCACTTGACGCTGACGGTGGCCTTGATTTTTCCACTACCGAGCTGCTCACCAGCATCATGTGCCCGGTTAATGTCTTACCTCTTCTGAGTAAAGTGTTAAAGAGGTTATCCCGATCCGTCTCAGGTTTGTGAAACCAAGAGTACAGCTCAACACCAGCCAAACGACCTGTCTCTACTGTTAAATACTTAAAGGGGTCAAATTCTACAGGGTTTTATGAGGTTAAAATGACTGTTATATGTATCCTTTCAAGCTGTGGCTCTCAGTATATGTGAAACATTCTGTTCAGATCAACTACTCTGAGCTGAAAAATGAACTTCATTTGTTATATACTGGCTTCCCAGCACCCCAAAACAGCCTAACTCCTATAAATGGTCTCCAGGAGCAGTGCTCCTTATCATGTGAATAGATGGGCACACTTGCGGATGCCTGACTAGATGGTCATCTGTAATCATGTGACATCACAACCACTGAACTTATTTCATTTGCTATTTCTGAAGCTTATGACCTGGCGAGTGAGCACTTCATTTTGAAACCTGAAACAGGGAAACACTAAAAGGCTTGAAACAATATTGACATAGTACATCATCCTCCGTGACATGGTCCCTTCATGTCAGAGGAGTGGGAGCTTGTGACAGTGCGAAGGAAAGCTGCTACCAGGCTTAAGATGCATGATGAGGGAAGTCTTGTGAATGGAAAGTGTGTGTGTGTGTGTGTGTGTGTGTGTGTGTGTATTCTGGTATGGTGTACGAGAAAGGAATTCAAAGCTTGATGTCCCTCCAAATCAGTAAGTTGCTCTGTTTTGCTCTGCCCACTTAACTCTCAGATTGGGTTTCAGTCTCATGACCACAAGGCTTCTGTGATCCTTTAACCAATGGCAACACAGCTCAGAGTTCACCAGACACCTACTCCCTGCCCCCCAGCTTCGGTCACACTTGTGCCTTGAACCCCATATCGGTTTCTCTCATGGCATGGAAGGCAAGGCTGCCCTCCAGCTTTCCAGGCTTTGTAATGAGCCTGGGCTGCTAGTTGAGACCATGAATGGGCTGGAAAAAACACAGGCCTGATCACTCAAGCACAGAAGCATCATGGCAACAGAAAGAGCATGTGAGAGAGAGAAGTGCAGGGGATAAGGAAGCAACAGGACATTTTTAGAACCTGATTGGAATGAATAAAGAGAGAATTTGGAAAGAATGAAGAAAGATTTTAAGGTTTTACTCATTTTTTTCCCCACCAACAGTGTAAAATAGTGTGAAGTCTGAAGATAACTGATGGAGCCTAATTCTTCTTATTTATGTATAGTGTCATGAAGATAAATTCAAAATAATCTAAAGCTTATATGAGCAGCTTGAATTGTTAAGAAACTACAAATATAAACAATGTAACTAATACACATATATTGCATATCAAGTGGATTTAAATAATGTTATATTTGTACTATAGTAGTTTAGCCAAGGAAAGTTATAAATAGTAATCTGCAAGATTAGAAACAGCTGGGTTGGTAAACAGAAAGCATCTATCACCAAACATACTGTTTAAAACACCCTTCTCACCATAGTTTTTGGAACAGCCTAATCATATCACTTCACCTGCAAGCACACATATCTAATATATACATTTACACATGTATCTGTACTTGTGTCTATCAGTTGGTTATGATGCATTTGTTTAATGGTTAATGAATAGCAGCTGTCCAAGTCATATACTGTACATTGCACTTATTGAAATAAGTTAGTATTTCCAAGAATATCACATGACTATCACTATGTACAGTGAGGGATATGTAGAAACTAAATTAATATTTAATGTTGGTACCACTTTACAATAAGACTACCGTTAAAAAGGGTTTAAAATGTGTTCTTTAGGCCCTGAGTGGCTCAGCAGGCTAAGACGCTGACACTTTGACCAGAGGATTGCGAGTTTGAATCCCGGTCATGCTGTTTGCCATCAACAGCCGGGGCCCAAGAGAGCAAAATTGGCAGTGCTCTCTCTGGGTGGGTAGATGGCGCTCTCACACTCCCCATCACTCACACATTACAATGTCTGCTGCCTCAGGTGTCTACTGATTGGTCCAATCGAGACTAGAGACCTTGTACTTTCCTCTGAGCGCGTTGGTTCCCCAGTGACAGTGTATCAAGTGGTAGTTCGAAAAGAGACGGTGGCCATATCACACGCAACGGAGGAGGTGTGTGCATGTCTTCACCCTCCTAGAGTCAGGGACAGTGCAAAGTGATGAGGAGAGCCACTAATTGGTTGGGTTATTTGGCGACTAACACGTTAAGAAAGGGAGAAAATTGGCAAAAATGATTATTAAAATAAATAAATGTTATTTAATGACTATTAATTAGGCTTAAAAAAGCATTAATAAGCAGTTATCATTCATAAATAGAAAGTGAAACTGACACATGGATAGAATGACAAATAGTGACATCATGAACAATAGATATAATTAGGATAAATGATAGAATGACACTGACAGGTATGGTGTCCTTATTTATTCATTATAGCTGCTAATTAATAATTTGTAAAGTTTTTATAACATAATTAATAACCATGAATTAACCCATTTATAAGAACTGTCTCATTGTAACCTGGCACATTAATATTTAATATTTCTGATCCTGACAATTGTTGAGTATCAGTCCTCACATAACAATGTCAATAGATGCTCACTTTTTGATCTGATTTGAATAAATATTAAATGAAATTAGTTTTTGGTATCTGAACAGAATCCTTGAGATCATTTGTGATTGAATCAGTGATATTCTCCATCTCCGACACTGTATCTTCTATTCTGTAAGTGAGACATGTATAGTTCCTGCTCAGTGCAGTGGTAGAACATCTTTAAGCAGCTCTGACATAACATTAAAGGGAATTAAGAAAACTGGTATGTTCTGTATGACTGATCTCTTCAATGCTCATTGTCAAGGGCAGATTTACATTTGTGCACGTGTGGCCACAGGAATTCATCACAAGACCTGGGCATAAATAGCCGAATGAAGGCCTGCTGTTTGGAACTTTCCAAGAAAGGCACGCTGATGTAGTTAATTAATACATGTTGGAATAGGCCGGCATAAGACTTGCTTGGAATTATCATAATGGACATAGCTCAAGCCGTCTGACGCCAGGCAACTCTAGAAATTAGAGTTGTTTTCCATTTCTGTGGCTTTTGCCCTGCTGGTCATGATTTTTTTTTTCCTCTGAAAATCCAGTGACACAATTCGAGGAAGCGCTCCTATTCCTGGAGCTGCAGGTTAATATCTGTCACCTTCATTTAGGCGCATAATGGCAGAACTCCATTAGCCGACTCTGTTGGCCAGCCAGAGATGGCGAAATGGCTGCACATGGCCACAGCTGTGATGACAGCACGTTGATTAAAAGATGAGAGCACCTTCTTCCTTACCTCTTTTTCCCCTCCTCCTCCTTTTTTGTCAGCCCCCCATAAGTCATTTTTGTCATTATTGGTGGCCGTCTCAGTAAATCAGCTGGACCTGTGAAATATATATTTTTGATAAAGCGGCACGTCTTCTTGCTCTTTAGCCTCTCTATTTCCTGGCCCACCTCTTTGGAAACGTGAGGAGGGGGATATTGATCTGACCCGAGACGTGCATTATTGTCCACTGTGTTGAATGCAGGGGGCTTTGGAAACCATGACTGCAACTGGAACCATGATAATCATATTCAGTCTGGGACATGCCTGCTCCATTACCTTGTTTAGAGACCTCATCTCGTATGTTGTCTGGCTCCTTTGTATGCATGTGGAGCTGAGCAGAGGAAAGCCACCATGCAAATGGATGCATGCCTGCAGATACATAAAAAATGGCCTTGATGTGGTATCAAACCTCTTGTATGGCCTTTTTCTTATCTAAAAAAAATTTAACACCCTGAAAGAGAGTTTTGGTTTGGACATACAGCTCAAGGAAAAACCTTTAATTGGTGTTGAATCTTTATTTGTACACTACCACAGGAAGCTTTGTCATCCAGAATTTTACATGACGACAACACTTTTATTTCAGATGAAAATTTTCTTGACATATTGAGACTATGATATGACATGTGACTACAAGATAATGCTACCTTAGCATGTCTATGATATTTCTACATCCCATTCCACCTATAACGTCAACATCTGAGAGACACTGAGCTACAATGCAGTCCTGTCCTATCTTACCCTTCTAACATAGAGCATTGAGTATCTGGAACAATAGGATTTTTTCAGCATTTTTCAGCATCTATGCAAAGAAACTTTAAATGAAGTAGCTACCACTCATGAAGGGGCGGCATCAAAACAAGCAAAATTAAGAGATTTGAGTTTTTCTAGCAGAATTTTTTTACAAGCATTTGTGATGTTTTTTATGGCTTTGCAGTTCAGAGATGCTGGGCAAGCTGTGCATTTTTTTGCATCAGTTTATCCATCTCTGCACTAAATACATGAGCTGATTTTCTGCGCTGTTTAACAAAACACGCTACTGTAAAAATTAATAGTTTTGAAGTGTAGAGAATCACCATTGCTTTACATAAGCTGGCCTCATGTTTGGAGTAAAGGGTAGAGGTTGAAACATTTGGTGTAACATAACAGTTCACCACTGTGTGTACACTGTATGTCAAGCAATAAGAGTGAAACTAACGTAACGTGCACTGTATTATCAGACTTACAACTTCATACATTGTTGTTTATTTAAAAAAACTTCACATTTTGACTTTAGCAGTATTCTTATTCTATATAACATTTCCACTTGAGGAAAACTCCTTTAGCATTATTTGTTTTTTTTTTTTTGTGCATTTTCAAAATTCATAAAAACGTGAATAGAAAAACCTGCTACATTTTTTAAAAAGCATGTGTTGTCAAGGAAAATGTTAACTTTTTTTTAAACAGTTTAATGGCTGACCACAATTTTTTAGCAGTAGTATAAATTTGAAATATATTTGAACCCTAGTAGTTCAGTGGACTAAGGCCCCATCACTGTAATCTGAGGATCGAATTCCCAATAATGCTGCATTTCATCGGCTCTTGTTTATTTTGCCCGAGAGAGCAAAATTTGTCCATGCTCTCTCTGGGCGGGTAAGATGGCACTTCCTCAACACTGCTACGTTGTCTTAAAATGTGAAATTTGGTGAATGTCCTCGCCTCTTTAGCCCTGCCGGTGGCATATTAATGAAATTCCGCAAAAACACTTATATAACTGCGAGATTTCCTAAAAACAAAACTAAATATGCACCAGAAACCTTAAAGGCTCTAACTTTCATATATATGTAGACTGAACTGAAATATATTTTTAGATATTTGTTAGAGGAGCTTAAATAAGCAGATACATGTTTTTCAGAGAGTCAGACAGCTGCACATTTTTCCCTATCAAATGACATGATCTGTCATTCATATGATAATGACATGGTAATTCAGGACCTTCCATTGGTGGATTACTGGCTGTGGAATGTGTGGAATGTGAACCTGAACAAAGAGCCCTCTCTCACCTGAGTGTTGGCTAGAAATGTTGACATATCAGCACATCTGAAAATAATTTTTTGGAAAGTCTATGTTTAGAGCTGATTTAATTAAAATATAGATTTATGACACTCTTACTGTTTTCACACTGTTGTTGTTGAGTTTGTGCTGAACAAAAGCCTGTGTAACACTTTAAAAATATATTTTAGATGGGTATAAGACATGTCAGACTACATCAGACTGAAAAACCCTCAGACTCCAGAGCGTTAAGGCAAGAATGACTATTCCTTCACCTTTTGGAAGAGAAAGAAAGTGAAGCTGCCAAATTCATTTAGTCAGTGGTTTTATTGCCCATCCTTAATTTTGTGTGTATATCTTCACAAGTGAGAAACAGAACCATCTCACAAACATGAGAAACCAGCAACAATCACACATGTACACCCAGACTAAGAACCCAACTAAGGAGAAGCATCCACATGCCTACCTGACGTGTCGGGCCTGAAAAGCAGAAACAGCCGTGCTGAGGGAGACTGATAGAAAAGTCATTCTCCCGTAACGCTTTATCAGCCCTGGCATTGCACATCAATAAAACCCCCCCTCACTCTTTTATCCTTCTCCCCTTCTCCTCTCCACCTTCTTCTGTCCTCCCTCTCTGGCCTTCCCCTGTGCTTTTAATCTTTCAAAACAGAGAAGCCCAGAAATAATAAAATAAAAAACAGGAATTGAAATCAAATGGCAAGTGAGATAAGAGTTGTGTTTGAGCTGTATTCAGGCTTGTATTCAAATAGCCCATTCAGCTGCACACCAGTCACCTGTTTGTTTAGATTTGCACTTGGTTGAGCTTTGTTGCTTGCAAAGCACTGGGTCAGGTTTTGTTTTCTGATACGAGTGTGCAAATACTACAGGCAGTTAGGGTTTGTTTCTAGAGTCTGAGGAAAGTCCATGCCATAAAGAAATGGTTCACTTAACTTCCTGCTTGCCTCAGATGTAGTAGATCAACCAAGACATGTTTGGAATCTGAATTTTGCTTGCCAAATTTAGGACAGAAGCTAACATTGCTAACACAAATTCACCTAAATTAGCCCAGTCAAAACAAATCAGCAATACTGTTTGACGTTATAAAATAACAGTAATGTATGTAGCTGAATGCTACGTCCACCAGTTCTTCAGTTGTCATGATCTGTTCCAGGGTTCAGTCGTCTACCAGCTCGGCAGCTGTCTGAAGTGGCTGCCTGTAATGGTGACATTTTATTAATGAAATCACACTAAACAGGTGGCACAGTGGCTTGGTGGTTAGCATGTTCACCTCTCATTGCTGAGGTCTTGGGTTTGAGTTCACATCTGGGTGGAGTTTCCATGTTCTCCCTCCCTCTGCTTGGGGTTCCTCTGGGGTCTCCGGTTTTCTTCCACAGTTCTAAAACTTGAAGGTCAGGCAAATTGGGTACTTTACATTGTTCTGATGTGAGTTTGTTTGTGTGTGTGTACCCAGTAATAGATTGGCACCCTGTCCTGGGTTAAGCCAAGATAGTGTAATGCTCTGCCCTGTGCCTGGTGAAGTGATAAAGAACTCGCTGACTATGATTAAGGTAATGGATGGATGGGAATCATACTAAACACAGACTAAATGCTCTGTCCTGCCTTAAAAGGAAATCAGCATCTCCATAAAAGTTGAAGGATTAAGTGCTCTAAAAAATCTCCTGGTAGATGGCTGCATTGAGTTCAAAGTTGATAAAACACAGAGAACCAACACCGACACATGTCAATGCACCTCAAACCATCACAGGCTGTAGAAACTTCACACTGGATTCTGTGTCACTCCACTCTTCCTCCAGACTCGAAGTCATGGACATCCAAATTAAATGCAAAATGTATTTTCATCATCTGAAAAGGCAGCTTGGGACCATTGGGCAACAGACCAATTTTTTTTTCATTAGTCCAGCAAAGACACTTCTGACATTGTCTCTGGTTGAAGAGAAGCTTGGGATGGGATATTAAGGATGTGGCTGTTTGAATAGTCATTTAAAACTTGAAATTAAAATTTCTACCAATTTGAGATGCTGGATTTGAGATTTTCTGGAGCTATAAGCCACACTGATCACCATTCAAAGAAAAAATGGCTTGAGATGGTACTTTACATGTAAGGAAAATGAAACATGATTTCTTTTATGATTAACTTTTTGAATGAAATTATGAAGAACTGTGAACTTTTTCACTCAAAAAGTTCTAAAAGTTTCTGTTTTCAAGTAATAATGAACAGTCCCACGTCTACACCTTGTTCAATCAAGTGTGCTCAGGATCCTGCAAGTCTAAATCAGATTTTAATATTAATAAAATTACTGCGTATTTGATTTTAATGATTTGTATACTTTTTTTTTTTTTACATTTTATGTTCCCTGGGACTTTAATTTTGGTTTAAATGTCAGGAGTGAAGTTGTATAGCTGTGAGTCCAAGCACTGATATGCTTTATGCAAAGGTGTCAAAAGTATTCACATACATTACTCAGGTAGATACTAGGGTTTAAAAAGACTTTTATAGAAGTTGAAGTATCAACTTAAGCTTTTTACTCAAGTAAAAGTACAAAAGTACTGGTTTCAAAACTACTTAAAGTATAAAAGTAATGTAAGGAAAACAAATGCCAAAACTTAGGCTGTGCCACAGGGGCATATAGTGCACAACTCCACCCCCCACCCCCAAAATAATTTTTTTCTAAAAGCCGTAATGACTATAATGTTATATTAAAATGGTAATGTTGACATTTTTGGGATGAACTGGCTTCCTGTTTCAGCTGCATATATGCATCTTGAAAATGAAAACATTTTAGTAATGTAAGAGCCATTTTGCACTAAATGTATATTTAATAGCAATTATATTTCTATTTTGTGTTGTATGGCCTTTTAGGTTATTTAGGAGCATTGTTTTATTATTTAGAGTAAATCCTTATTTTTCTGGCAATCGATTGCTTTCCCTGATTGCAAACTTACTCTGTACTCCATTACTTTTCCCTGAGGAGATCAGGGCAGTAGTTTAAGGTAGCACAGTTTTCTTAACATAGCCTGTTATGCTAAGCAACATTTTTGATTTATTTCTTTGCTTGTTATCCTGGTAAAAACAATACAAACGGACCTGTGTGAAAAACGACAGAATAAACTTGTTTGAGGACTACACTTCGTCTCTTTCTGTTGCTTTTGGAGGATTTTGGATCCACAGGTGTGAGTTGCTGCCTTATAGTGCTGCGTTGCGGGAAAGGCCCTTAATCAGTTCACTCTTTCTGGCACAGTTTATCTGGATAGGATGTTTTTTGAACGATGACAAAATGAAATGAAATACATAGAAATAACGAGGCTGTTTTTAAAATGTAAGGAGTAGAAAGTACAAATAATTGCATGAAAATGTAAGTAAGTAGAAGTAAAAAGTTTTTAATTAAATAAAGTATTTACTCCAAATAAAATAATTAATCCAGTAAAGTACAGATAACCAAAATTTCAAATTAAGCATAGTAACAAAGTATTTGTACTTCATTACTTGATACCTCTGACTGTATGCATTTAAGGGATGATTTGGACTGGCATCTGAGGCCAAGAAGTCATCCTTGTGAAACTTCAGGAATGTTTACCCTGGATATCAACACCTCTGGTGATTTCAAAATCTCATATAACCAGTAAATAAACATACACACACACACACACATACAGTCCTTGAAAGAGAAAGGTCTTCCTTCTGACAAATGACTTCCTAGCAGGGAGCCTATTCATGATGAAACATGAGAAACTGGACGCATGACAATTCATAATTTAAATGTGTGTCCATTTGCCACCGCTGTATAAAAGCCACCAGAATACTAAAGGAAGGGTAGCGTACAAGCTGTTCCATCCTTTTTAATTCACTTTCAGATCAAAACCTCATACCTTCCAGCTGTGTGCAGAATGGTTCATAATTACAAAGTTGTTTTAGGATAAAATCACAAAAGCGTGTTCAAGTCTAGCAGATCTGCATCCTTATTTCTGCTCTTCAGTTCTTTTCAGGATTTGTGCGATTGATTATGCACATTACCTGTGTGATAATTGCTTTTTAATAGACTTGGACATTAAGCGGAGAAACGAAAGAGGAGGGGAATCGAATCTCAGATAAAGAAAGTGCCTGAAAGACGAGCAAAGAGAAGCAACAAAATAACGTATAGCAGATTTAGCTGAGTAGCTGTTAAAAATTCACTGTTGACAGTTACTTGTATGGATAAACTGTGAAGGTGCTGCCTTATTATTTCGCTGTGTGACGTTTTAAATCTAATCCTATTAAAGCAGGCTGGAAGTGAGAGAATTACAATAAGGCCATCGCTGAGTGTTCTTATAGGAAGAGTGCATGAACTGTAACCTGGCACTGAAATACTCCTCTTGACACGGCACTATTAACATAACTGTTGTTTGGAGAAGAATAACACAAGAGGTTGTGCTTTCAAATCTGTACAGGAGAGCAAGGGCTGTGTTTACACATATGAGAAGAATTATGAGTGCTGACCTTTGGCTACATGTATATGAAAATGTATTTACGTTCTGTAATAAAGCTGTGAGACCTGACCTGCTGAGTCCACTACAAGGTCTCTGTTGAGCGGCTGGCCACAAAAATAAGTTAAAAATGGGCACTTTCTCTTTTTCTCTTCTTCTTCTTCTTCTTCTTCTTCTTCTTCTTCTTCTTCTTCCCTTTTCTGTCTCTTTCTCTCAGCCTTGTGCTTGTATATCTCTCTATTGAAGAACAAAAAAAAAACAGCAGACAAAAGGATTACACCCCCCCACCCACAAAGCTCTTTCAAGAAAAGCCCTATAATGTCTCTTTGACTTATTACGCCTCGGCCGCTCTCGTTAGAAAAGAAATTAGCCGCGCATTCTGTTTCAATTAACCTTCTGTAGCAACGGAGCGGGACAGGGGTGGGAGTCCAGGGCATGCGTGGAGGTCAGGGTAATTGAATAGCGATGTAATGATGACATCGCCAAGGAGCCATAGCTATGGTGTTGAGGTGAGTGATGGCAGCAGAAGGGCATGTGTCGTGTGCAGCTCCGCCTTCAAAAAGAGAGCCAAATGGACTGCCAACTGTCACCATGCCAAGGTACAACCTTAGCGCTATAGATCTCCTTTGTTACACTTAACATTTGCTTTCAATGAATGATGTCCATCTGGTAAGACTTTTAAAAATGACCGAAGTTAAATCCATAGAACTCATTTCACTTACTCCAAAATGTAGCCAATCAGGTTAAATTTTCAAAGATGTCTGCTTCTTCAGTTCTTTGGTACAATTGTTTATAGATAAAAAGTATTGGAAGCCTATACAAACCCATTTGCATCATGTGAACTGCTTGACTAAATCATCACAGACTTGCCTCAGACAGTATTGATTTCAAATAGATTTGCTTGTTTGGTTTCTGACACTGTGTAAGATAGGAGGCTGTAGTAGTATAGCACCACAATGGATTCTGTTGTTGTTACAGTTGTTTTGCAGTTTTGTTATTGTTACTTCTATTACAGAAAATACAGTTATAGATCCATTTTCAAAACAGGTCTTTATAGAGTGGGTTTTAACTTTATAGAACCATTTTTTTGGGAAAAAGTTCAGATGGGCCATCCATTCTATGACTGTCAGTATGGCTTTAAGGATAGACTGTCAAAAAGATGCTATTAATGTCCCATGTATCAAAAAGCTGCTATCCAATCCGCAATCAACAAATGTTTATGATTATATTTGGCTTTACACTGGCTTTAGTCTAAAGTCCAAGTCTGTATTTTGGTCTCAGTCCATCCCTGCTCTCACTTGAATGGTTTCACAGTGGTATAAATTTATGCGGCTGCCTAATTTAGTTTAAACAATTGTTATGCACTTTCTGTAAATCCTACAAACTTAATTTCACTTCTCAAATACGTATCACTGTGTTCATCTGCTATATGATATATTTAACTGAAATTGCTGATCTGAACAACCAGTGATTTATAAAGGAAAACCATGAAAATGATCAGGGTTGCCCAAACTTTTTCATACCACTGTAAACTGTGCTGACTTTTGAGAAAACATCAGTTTATTTTCCCAAATATATCTTGGGGTTTGATGATTATGGTTGAACCTTAATTGAAATGTGTAAAACGAACAGCCCCAATTCCAGAAAAGTTGTGTAAAATGTAAATAAAAACAGAATGCAATGATTTACAAACATCACAGACCCTTATGTTATTCACAATAGAACATAAAACACAGATCAGGTGTTGAAAGTCTTGCATTTTACAAATTCCTGAAAAATATTAACTCATTTACAACTTGATGGCGACAACACGTCTTAAAAAAGTTGAGACAGGGCCATGTCTACCATTGTGTAGCCTCACCTCTTCTTTTAAGAACAGTTTGTAAATCTGGGAAGTGAGGAAACCAATAGCGGGTGTTTTGGGAGAGAAATGTCTCATTCTTGTCTGATGTAGCATTCCAGCTGCTCAACAGTTCTGGGTCTTTGCTGGATTTTTCATTTCATGATGCCCCAAATGTAGGCTGGACAGCAGGCAGCCCAGTTCAGCAGCCTGACTCTTCTTGTGGATGCTGTATGCTTTACTATCTTTGAGGCTAAGGAAGTTGACAAGCGAAGACTCAACTAGAAAGCATGATATTGGTCCTGATGAGTCCACCACCACTTGCATTCAAGCTTTACTTCTGACCCTATATAACATATGTATCTATAAAACAAATAGGCAGGAGGCTGTAGTATGTTATTTTGAAGTCACACAAGCAAGTCTGTTTGACCCTGCTTAACAACATCTCAGTGCAGTCTGAGAAAAGTGTGGGATCCTGCAGTTTGCACAGTGCTAATTGGCCAGTTTTAAGCTTTCATTATGTGTTGTGCTTCAAAGCTCCAGTGCAAACATTAGCTTCAAAGCTCCAGTGCAAAACTGAAGAAGTAAACTAGACACCAAACATGACTAAGCGTATTGACTGCTTGGGATGAGGGCTGAATTTCAGCTTTAATTTTAATGTAGAAGTATTTTAGAAACCTGCAAAACAGTGTTTTCTTTAACAAACCTGCACTCAAAGGTTTTTCTATGGCCAAGCATGTCTTGTGCCAGTATTTCAAACACACACACACACACACACACACACACACACACACACACACACACACGTGTCAATCCTCGATTGCCTCTCTGTTGGAAAACACCCCTGCTCCTCGGCTAACGGTCCTCTCCAGCAGACGTGATCCTCTGTTGCGCCTGATTGGCGTCAGTAAAACACACCTGGGTGTAGTCATTCGTGTGTGCGTGTGTCTGCTTGGGGGGTGAATGGAGGAGTCCAAAGTAGGGGTGTAGGCACTGCTGGAGCATCACGGGCCGCCTGATGAATGGTGGTGCGGCACAGCAGGCCAATCGATACTGGGGGGAGGGGGTTGTCTCTGAGGCTGAAGAGCAGGTGCATTCTGCTGAGCTGGAAATTCCATTAAAACTCAGCCAGCTTCACTGAGGAGGGCTGGGTGGTTTGGTTAGGGGGATTTGGGGGGATGGCTTTAGCACTACAGATCCACTCAGGCCCCCTTTCCCCTTCCCCCTTGGAACCTGTAGACCTTGCTGCTGGCAGGCCAGGCTTGGATGAACGGCAACTCGCCTTGCTTAAGTCTTCTTAAGCCCCCGATCAGATCAATAAATAACAGTGGAAAGAAACACGAACCCCTGTCCACTTAATAATGTATCAGTGGCCTCCAGCAACTCATGTATGAGCAACTCTGTAAATATGTCTGCAGTGAGAGGGTTTTCAGCCTGGGATATGGACTCTGCTCTTGTACGGCCTCTAACGTGTAACTGACCACGCGTATCATGCCATCTTTTCGATCCAGTCCGTGTTGATGTATAGGAGGATTGCATGTGGGATCTAGCTTTGACTTTCTTTCAGCACAGCCACAGGCAACATGGCTATAAAATGAACTCTGTGTGTATAATGACGTGATTTCAGCTGTGGAGATAGAAGGTGCTGACTCATGAGAAAACGTATTTTCCCAAATACGTCTTGGTGTTTGGTGATGAAGGTTCAGTCTTAATTGAAATGTGCAAAATGTAAATAAATGTAAATATAAACAACATGCAATGATTTGCAAACATCATAGACACACATTTTATTCACAATAGAACATGAAACACAGACCAGATGCATTTTACCATTTCATGAAAAATATAAACCCATTAACTGTAGAACTTGATGGCAGCAATGCACCTCAAAAAAGTTGGGACAGGGCCATGTCTGCCATTGTGTAGCATCACCTCTTCTTTTAACAACAGTCTGTAAACATCTGGGAAGTGAGGAGACCAGTTGCTGGAGTTTTGGGAAAGGAATGTGTCCCATTTTTGTCTGATGTAGCATTTTCGTTTCATGATGCCCCAAATGTGGTCTGGACAGCATGCACACCAGTTCAGCAGCCTGACTCTTCTGTGAAGCCATGCTGTTGTGATGGATGCAGGATGTGGTTTAGCATTGTCTTACCTGAAAGGGGTGTTATCTGGATGGGAGCATTTGATGTTCTAAAACCCCTGTGTACTGTGTTTAGCATTGATAGTGTCTTTCCAGATATAGAGCTGCACATGTCACAAACACTAACTAACCATCAGAGATGCAGATATTTAAACTGTGTGCTAATAACAAGCTGAATCATCCCTCTTCACTTGAGTCTGCAGGACATGGTGTCTATGGTTTCCAAAACCATTTTGCCTCAGTCTATTTTAAATGAGCTTTGACCCAGAGAAGATGGCAGCATTTCTGGATCATGTTGACATCTTTGCATGATACAGTTTTAACTTGTTTTCTATAAAAGCCACAGGACTGTAAAAACCCAGTACTTGGACTGAATGGATTGATTGGATGCCCTACATGCCCATCCACCTTTCTGTATACTTCATGCCGCCCAGATGCATGTGCACATACGCAGACGCATGCACAGAAAACACTCAGCATGCACTTCTAAATAACAGTCTGGAAACTGATACACAGGTTGCTGATTTTCTACTAGACTAGTGATTGATTTTATGTATGGGTTTTTTTTGTTGTTGCTAATGTAGATGAATTGTTTATCTAATGTAAGCTAGCTAGCTGGATGTGTTTATATGTAATCTGTGTGTAAATGATTGGCAGTGTCTGCATTTTGATCATGTTAGGTGTTTTCTTACATGTGAATGAGACATGAGGGAGGTGGACACTGTTGTAAGTGGTGTGAGTGGTCAGGCCCTGCCTGTTTGTACATTTTAGAGGATGAGCTTTAGAAGGAAGGCTGAAAGTAGAAAGGAGGACACTAGTTCAAAAACATGGAGATCAGATGAATTGGATACTCTAAAATGACCCTGGTGTGTGTATGTATGAATGTGTGTTTGTATATATGCCCAGATATGTTTGGCACTCTGTCCTGGGTGATCCCCCTAGTGCTCGATGTAGTCCTCCAGGTGGATGGTCGCTTCTGGTTGAGAGTACGCTGTGTGCGACTGACTGCCACTTCTCACCAGTCTGTTTAAATGGAGTTTGTCAATTGTAAAGCATCCTTGGGTGTCTAGAAAGGCTCTATATAAGTGTAATGTTAATAATAATAAATAATAATAGTGTACAAAATCACCCAGTCCAGCTTTAAAGCCTAATATTACTAGAGGAGTGTGTTAGCCTGTTATTTTTCTGTCCAACTATGTTTATTATTAATATTATTATTATACACATTGGATATGACTACATAAGTCTACAAACCGGATTCCAAAAAAGTTGGGACACTAAACAAATTGTGAATAAAAACTGAATGCAATGATGTGGAGATGGCAAATGTCAATATT